>PVJC01000701.1:40776-60491 GCA_004026665.1 Murina feae
CTCCTCCTCCTCTCTCCTTTTTTTTTTGTATCAGCCAAGCTTTTATGAATTAAAATAGAAGCCGGTAACCACTGGGGTTTGTTACTTGCACCTGCTCTACTCATTATGTATGTGGGAAAATTAGCAATCAATACCTGCCATAATACTTCCATATTGCTGTGTAGCAGTGATCATTTATCTACTTAAAAAATCTCATCTTTATGTACACAGCTCTCCTAATAAATCATAACAATATCTCCAGATAAGGATAACAATTCATGCTTTAAAAAGTTTAGAATGAAAAAGAAGGTACAGTAGATTGCTAATAATTCATTGGTCCAGAGTATTGGTTTTTCGTTGTTTTCACCAGTGGACCTACCATAGATGGACATTCTTCACAAAAAACCTCACTACCACAATATTCCACCCCAGTACAAGGGAAGATAGGATTTGGTTGTCCCATAAATCATCTTTCCAAGAAGAGAGCTGTTCTAGCAATAGGATGGCAGATGGAGCAGCTTTTTTACCAGTGGGGGGTTTTGTTCTGTGCTGCCAAAGGTATTGAGGAAAGAGGGAATTATGCTAATTTATCTGTTTTTCTTCTTTTCTAAGCAATTTTACATATAAAAAACTCACTCATTTGGGGACCTAAGTTGTTATTTTTTTGGCACTTGGTGTATAGCACAAATTGTGTACTGTGTGTATGTGCACTGCTTAATCTTTAAACAGTAGACATAAATGCAATATCTATTAAAGGGTCTTCTGCTTGCTTAATTGCAAAAAGTCACAGGATGATTAAGTCTAGAAACTATTCCAGGGAGTATCTGCCCAGCTTCTAATATTGTGTGCAGAATAGGAGAGCTCTTAGGAAGGTAGAGATTTTCTCGTCCCTGGCTAAAAACCTCATAAAAAATATATAGAATTGGCTGACTCTTACTCTGATTACCCATTCAATGATTATTTATTTATTAAATGACCAGCGTTATAAAGGAATAGAGTGCGTACGCTCTTGATAAAGTACACTCACTACTCTGGCTTATGATATATACACACACACACACACACACACAAACAGTTTTGCTCTCTCCTATGACTTTATACAATAACTGCTTGAATGCAGAGCCTATTTTTTTTCATGCAAAGAGCACCACTGCTTTTTAATTCTTTGCCTAGGGCATGGGTTATTCCAGGATGTAGTCAAGTGATCTCTCCATAGGGACACACAATTATATCTTGCTCTTTGGTGCCTTCAAAGAGAATATTTTGCAAGAATAATTTGTTTTCTCAAGCAGTCACACGTGTATTGAAATTGCAAGATTAAATCCAAAATCCTTAGAGCTTTTTGGGAATAAAGATAGCATATGAAAATGCTGAGCATCCTTATTATAATTACTACTTCCTAAGAAGCCTTTCCATGCCCTCTAAGATCAGCTTTTTTTTTTTAAAGAATAGAATCCCTTTGTTCCCGTTTCTTTTATCGGCTGCTTCTTACTTGTCCCACTTCAGGGGAAGAGAATTGAATCACCTCAGGCTGAGTGCTTGTGGAACCTACAAATTTAATGCCTCTAAATAAATTCTGCATGTGATATAGTAGTCAGAAAGAGTGGAATGGGTGTACTCAGTGTAGGTTGCGATTGCAAATGAGTAATTAATATCTTTGGAATCTTGTATTTTTTTTTAATATGAAAGGACTATAATAGGGTATCTAGATCCTAGGCAAGGACATTCTACTTAGTGCCAAATTTCAACATTAGGTAAAATAAGTCTGTTCTCTGAGGTGTCTCATCTTGACTGCTGGATGATGCTAACAAAAACCAGACAAACGCTACCCTACAGATTTTAGTGTATTACTACTCAGGATCGTATAGGCCGTACTGCGGTGACGTATGAAAGCTTTGAACACTGAAGATTGGCTTATTGATGGAATACGCTGCATGGCGGGTGATTTCTTGGGCACTCCTCTAAGTCGTGATGTGTAGGCCCAGGTTGCTTCTGTGTTGTTGTTATTCCTTAGGAGAGCATGTGGCTTCTCCTAAGGTTGCTGTAGTACTTTACTCAAGCCCAGAGGTTCCCACCTGGGGACAGTTTTTCTCTTCAAGAAATATTTGGCAATGTCTGGAGACATATTTTGGTCATCACCATTGAGGTGGGGAAGTGTGAATGAAGGTCATAAATGTTGCTAACCATTTTATGTGCAGGACAGACTCTTAAAACAAAGAGATGTTCACTACCAAATGCCAGTAGTACTATGGTTAAGAAAATCTTCTTAGCCTTATTGTATTTCATGCTTTGTTGGAAATGGAAACCAATTAGCCCGGCCGGTGTGGGTCAGTAGTTGTCCATCCACCCATGAACCAGGAGGTCATGGTCAAGCACATACATGGGTTGTGGGCTTGATCCCTGGATGGGGCATGCAGGAGGCAGCTCCATCCATGATTCTCTCTCATCATTGATGCTTCTATCTCACTCCCTCTCCCTTCCTTTTTCTGAAATTAAAAAAATAATAAAAAAGTGAATGGAATCTATTATCTAATTACCTACCTACTCATTAATTCAGTCATCGGATACTCATTGGATAACTACTGTTATAAAAATTGTGATTAATGTTTTTAACCAGAAATACGCATATGGGGGCTTGAGATAAGTAGGGATATCATGGAAGTCTACTGAAGGCAGGAGTATTTAAGCTGAGTATTGAAGGATAAGAGAGAGTGAAAGTTATAGAAGTGGCTTGGGAAGGGTCTGGAGAGGGAACAGTGTTCAAAGCAGAGCTAACACTGCCTGAGACTGATGAGAATCAGGTCTGAGACTGATGAGAATCAGGTCTGACTTCTCAGGAAGAGAACCTTCTCATTCTTGACCAAAACCTTAACTCACAGATGCCCTTGTTCCTGAATCCCATCCCTTCTGATCTGATATCTAGTCCCATGGTTGGCCATGGACAGTAAGTGTTGGATTCTCTCTCCAGTTCTAGGATGCAATTAAGGACTGTGCTTCATAGGTTCCTCTAAACTACTCAAAGGAGTTGAGGAGGATGTTCTCACATCCAACCTCCATCAGCCATGGGTACTTTAGTGGTAAGCCTCAGGATGTTAGGCAAGGCCCCTGTATGAGGTCAGGAACTCACCCTCCAAGGACAGTGTTAGAAAGTATAGTTTACGTGATCTTAAAGGAGGGGCTGCAGAGGCAAGGAACCAGGTTGGGCTTGATTTTAGGTGTTGGATATACAGATTTAACAGGGCTCTTCCTCTTACCAGCAATTGCTGGAAACCATGAAAGGAGGTTGGAACCATCCTAGAGATATAACAGGAGCCAGACTTGTTTGGGGTTTGTAGGGCTTTGACTACTGTTTCCTAACCAGCCATAAAACCATTTTCACTTCTATCTCAATGTTAGTAAAGACTCCTCAAGATGACAGTACTCCTTAGTAGCAAGTTAAATGTCAAGGAAATTTACAGCACAACTCGGTCGCATTTTCTCTGCATTTTCCATGTATGTATCAGGTACTATATAAACACAGTTCCATAGGATCATAATTTAACCTTACATGCAAAGATATTTATTGAGCATCTATGATGTGGCAAATGAGTTTGAGACATTGGGTCGTCACAGTAAAATGAAAGTTTATAACTGCTTTCATGAAATGTAATTCTACTTGAGGGAGACAGACTATGAAAAAATTATAAATAACTTACTGAATAAAATAATTCTAGATAGTGTTAAATGTAATTAAAATTAAGTGCAAGGTAAAGGTGCATGGAGTGATCAGGGAAGGAGGCTCACCTAAGCTCCATTAAGGAGGAAGGTTTGGGATAAGACCCAAATGGTGAGAAAGACGAAGCCTCTCGAGAATGTGGAGGAATAGCAAATGCAAGAGCCCAGAAACAGAAACAAGTTTGTCTCATTTCAGGGCCAGACAGAACCAGCATAGCTGGCATTTAGTGTGGTCGACCAAGCGAGGAAAAGAAAAATGTTGGGAAGGTAGGCAGGGTCTAGATTAGGTAAGAGCCCGATGTGCCACAGTAAGAATTTGCATTGTCTTGTACTCTCTTCCAAATCTTTTTGGTGAGTTATAAAAAGGAAGGGTGACATCTGATTTCCAATGAAAAACGTCACTCTGGTTACCGGATGGATAATGAACTGGGTGAGTTGGGGTAAGAGTAGAGGGCAGAGGATCAGTTTTCTAGGTGAGAGGTGATAAGTTGCTAGAATTGAACTGTGAAAAGAGCTGGTGTGATTAAGGAAGTGGTTTGGTATTGCACCATTCAGTTTTGTGTCATTTTCATGTCTTTAGGATTATTTAGCTTGGGCTCATTTTGAATCTTTGAGTAAAATTTTTGCCAGCCTATGAAGAGTCTGATAAATAATGTGAACTCTCCTCTCTTTCTCACTCTCTTTTCTTCTTCATATTTCTGGGAACTATGCATAGGGAAGTAGAGGATTTTAAGCCACCTTTCTAATGTCTCTTTTATAAGATGCATTTTGAAAAAGATAGTAGTACGTTTCTGATGATACAGAAATTGAACAGTATAAACTGATTTCTTTTGAAGTTTCTTCTTAAGGCTTTGAAACTTTTAAGCTTCCACCCAGGACTTAACCTTTTGTGGATATATAAATCTAATATAATCTAATATAATAAAAGAGAAACATGCAAATTGATTGTTACCACCAGCCAATCAGAGCGGCTGTATGCAAATTAACCCAGCCAAGATGGAGGCCAACAGCCATGGAGCTAGAGCAAACCAAAGGCTTCTGTTGCAACTGCCTGCCTAGGCTGGCTGAGCCTCTGCTCACGGCCACGCCCACAGCCAATCAGAGCGGCTGTATGCAAATTAACCCAGCCAAGATGGAGGCTGGCAGGGCGGCTCTGCACTGGGAGCCTCCACGGCCGGCCAGCATAGCTGTGCCAGGTGTGTCAGCTCAGTGGGAGGGAGGGTCTGGCCTGGGGCCTCCTCGGGGCATCCAGGAGCAGCTGTCCTGGGTCTGCTGCCTAGCTCTGCCCCCAGGAGCCTCCGAGGAGTATCCAGGAGCACCCGTCCTGGGTCCACTGCCTGGCTCCACCCCCTGAGGGCCTCCCCGGGGCATGCAGGAGCACGAGGCCTCTGCAGGGTGTGCAGGAGCAGCCGTCCTGGGTCTGCTGCCTGGCTTTGCCCTCCGGGGGCCTCTGTGGAACATCCAGGAATGCCTGTCCTGGGTCCACTGCCTGGCTCTGCCATGAGGGCCTCCACAGGATGTCCAGGAACACCCGTTCAGGGTCCACTACCTTCATCCACCCCCCAGGGGCGTCCACAGGGCGTGCGGGAGCGTCTGCTGCACAGTGCGGAGAATACGAAGCCAGTTCACTGCCCAGCTCCACCCCGGGTGTGTTTGCTCAGCAGCAGGGCCCCACCGAGGGATTCTGCACCAGCGTCCGCCCCTGGCTTGCCACCCAACTCTGCGCCAGGTGTGTCCCCTCAGCGGTGTGGGCCCACCAGGCGTGTGCAATCGTGGGCCCTCCAGTGGGAAACGTCCAGGCCTGCACTCACCAGCTTTCCCACCCCCCAGTGCATGAATCCAGAAGGGGCTGTGGACAGCCTGAAAATGGCCCTCAGCCCCTCACCCAGGCTGGCCAGGCATGCCAGCAGGTGGACATCCCCCCCGAGGTGTCCCAGACTGCAAGAGGACACAGGCCGGGCTGAGGGACCCCCACCCCCCGAGTGCACAAATTTTTGTGCACCGGGCCCCTAGTGTGTGTGTGTGTGTGTGTGTAGGGATTCCCTCAGCCCGGCCTGTGCCCTCTCACAGTCTGGGACCTCTCGGGGGATGTCCACCTGCTGGCTTAGGCCCGCTTCTCAGGCGATTGGACCTAAGCTGGCAATCAGACATCCCTCTGACAGCCCAGGAGCCCTCGGGGGATGTCCACTTGCCATCAGGGAGCAGGCTTAAGCTGCATTTGGACATCCTTAGCACTGCTGAGGAGTCAGGAGAGGCTCCTACCACCACCACTATACTGGCAGCCATCAGCCAGGCTTGTGACTGAGCAGAGCTGCCTCTGTGCGAGTGCACTGACCACCAGGTGCATTGAGCATCTGCCCCCTGCTTATTAGTGTGTGTCATAGTGATCAGTCATTCCCAGTGGTTCTGCTGTTAGGTTCAATTTGCATATTACCCTTTTATTATATGGGCTAGAGGTCTGTTGCATGGGTGTGGGCTGGCTGGTTTGCCCTGAAGGGTGTCCTGGATCAGGTTGGGGGTCCCTGCTGGGGTGCGTGGTCAGCCTGGGTGAGTGGCTTATGGCTGTTTGTAGGCTGGTCACAGCCCCCAGTCACCCAGGCTCCCAGCGAGGCTGGCTGGAAGCAGGTATCTGGGGTTTATTTATCTTCTATAATTGAAACTTTGTTGCCTTGATCGGAGGCCACAGCCAGCCTAGGCAGGTAGCTTCCTCCATCACCAAGGCAATGAAGCCTTCTGTTTGCTCTAGCTCTGTGGCTGCTGGCCACCATCTTGTTGGGTTAATTTGCATATAGTCGCTCTGATTGGCTGGTGGGTGTGGCTTGGGATATAGCAGAGTGACACAGTATATTACTCTTATTAGTTTGTAATTAGATTTTATATATATAAATATATATATACACTTTATTTTTTAATCTAGGAAGATATAAGAGAGCAATAAACCTTAAGACTTATAAATGACAGCACTATTGATTTCTGAATTTCTTACAGCTCTGAAAACTTTGGTCACTACTTCTGATGGTGTGACTGTTTTGTTATAAACCACAAGACTGAATTACATGCAGTTCTAGCATGTTAGACTGTTAGTACATCTGGGAGAGGATCTATCTGGCTGATTACTATCCTAGCTACTGGTCCTTGCTCCAGTAACTGCAATTATTTTAACTTTTTAAAACATAAAGCAGATTTTTTAGGGAAATAATATGCAAGTGCCTTAGTATATTATAAGGCACTTTTGACCCAAGGATTAATAGAATCCTTACTACAGCTCTGCACCATCTCATAATTCAAGGAGTGGTTAGAGTACATTCATTACGTGCTGGCAGGGTCCTTCAGGGGTTTACAGAGAGGCTAGAAATGGATCTCCCTACATCAAAAGCTATTAACTTGTGCGGGTTTTTCTTCTTCTTGCATTCGCAGGCTTTTCTTTATCTGTTGGGTTTGGTACTTTTTGAAGGGCACAGTAAGGATACATTGTGAAATGTGAATGCAGATTAGTCGGAGAATGAAGTAGCTTGTTTCCCAATCATATTTGTGATAGGGAAGGAAAAGCATAAGTGAAGACTGTAGCTTCTATCTTTATGGAGTAATGGGGGACTATATTAGCCTTCCAATCAGCTACACTCACAGTATTAATAGAGTAATATTGTGTCTTAAAATCTTTGCTATCCTGATGTAAAAAGTCAGAGAGAGCTATTGTTTCTGTGCCCTATGAAATAAAATAAATAGGATATTATTGTAAATAAATGATTTCTTTTCCAAATTTAATTTACTTGGGAAGAAAATTATTAGAGAGGTAAGGTTGCAAAAGGAGTCTCAAGAAAGGGATTTTAGCTCTGGTTTTGTTAACAGGCCCACATTTTACCTTCTTGAACTCCAGCTCCCCTTGCAGCAAAAGGTGCCCTTATATTTGCTTTTGCCTTTATATCAAGTTTGTTTTGAGGATCAAATAGGTAATGATTAGAGAAGTTTATGCATTGTGAAGGAGTGTAGTGTCATAATAGTTCTCATTATTCCAAGCGTCTCCCTTTCAGAGGAATTAACTACATACAAAGTCTGCTGAAGTCTTCTCACTCTGTTTGATGGAGTTAGCCCACACCAGTCCACAAATGACAAAGGCACTGTGAATACAGTCTTTAGATAAGCATCTTTAGGGTCTCTCATCACTCAATATAGTACAACTGCAAGTATAGTACGCTCCACAGTTTTGCCCAGTTGCAAATTCTGTAGGATTTTGAAAATATGAAAACTCCAGCAGTTAAATTTTTCTAAGCATTTTTGGGCAAATTTAATAATTTAGAGGATTTAAAATACTATAAGTAGAATTATGTGGATAGTCACATTACTAATTAAATGTAATATTTATTTAGTAATTATTTGTTGTCAGATATTTGGTAAGTTGTATGAATTAATTCTCTAATTCAGCCCTTATAACAGTCTGCATTATTATGTCCATTTAGTTTAAAAATAAAATCCTGCAAAACTGTGAGACTTCGAGATATTAAATAAATTGTCCAGGTGACAACAGATTGGTAAATGGTGTAACTAAGAAACAGACTACCTGGTTTTAAAATATGCACTGCAGTACTACCCTACCTTCCAGGGTCATTTTCCAGGGTGGAAAAAAAATAAGAAAAATCTGCCCTGGCTCTTTTGGCTCAGTGGATATAGAGTGTTGGCCTGCGGACTGAAAGGTCCCAGGTTCGATTCCGGTCAAGGGCATGTACCTTGGTTGCGGGTACATCCTCAGTTGGAGGTGTGCAGGAGGCAGCTGATTGATGTTTCTCTCTCATCGATGTTTCTAACTCTCTATCTATCTCCCCTCCTCTCTGTAAAAAATCAGTAAAATATATTAAAAAAAGAGAAAAATCTAAGGTAGAAATGTAACATTTTCAGAAACTCAAAATGAAAACAACACACATACACACACACACACACACACACACCACTAAAGGGAAATACATGACGATCTTTCACTTTCATTGCGTTCTGGAGAAACTATAACCACTTGGAATAAACCACTAAGGAATTTGATACAAATCTTCATATCAGTATTACTTTCTGTTCCATATGCCCCAAATATTTAAAGTTCTTTATCTTTTATTCTGTTAAAAAACCTGGGTATATTTTACATGTTTATACTGAGAACTAAGGTCTCTAGGGGAAGGGGAAGCAACTCAGTTGGTTAGAGTGTTCTCCCTTTATGCCAGTCTCTCTTCCTTTCTCTAAAATCAATAAGAAAGAAATAAAAAAAAGAATATACTGAGAGCTAAGAAAAGGATGGGAATGTAATGTCTGACTAATTGCTGAAAATTGACTTGCCATACTGTGTTAATCCAGAAGTTTGTCCCTCTTATTCCGTGTGTTGCTCTTGTGCAGATCTGAATATACAAATCGTATAACATTTAGAATGAAAGGGCATAGTTTCAGTCTCAGCACACTGTTTGTGGGACTAATGTACTGAGATCCAGGGCATCCCACTGAGCTCAAATTTGATAATATGTAAACAAAAGAATGACTATTAATAAACTTTTTGGAATCTGTATGGGTGCTTTGTAAAATATCAGATGCTATATAAACTATTAAAATAATTAATTGTATTATTACATAATAAACTGTAGACCCCCCACCAATTAAGTAGTAAGGTAAGGAGCTCATGTCTATGTAACTTTCTTAAATTGTAAATATAAAAACTACAAAAATATGTGTGTGTCCTTTGAAGGATTGTTTCTTCTCTGTTATGCATGGAATGAACTCCTCGCTTCAACCCCCAGTTCATATATTGACTCCCTAACTACTTTGGGGGTCGCTGCCTTTGGAGATAGGCCCTGGGAAGGACTGATGAAAGTTAAATGAGGTCATAAGTTTGGGGCCCTAATCCAATAGGACTAATGTCCCTATAAGAAGAGGGAGAGGCACTAGAGATCTCTCCTCCCAGTGAGGGCAATCAGAAGACAGGCCAGAAAGGGAAGCTCACCAGGATCCAAATCCAAAGATCCTTTATGTTGGACTTGCCAGCATCCAGAACTCTGAAAAATATATTTCTATTGTTTAAGCCATCCTGTCTGTGGTATCTTCTAATATATCAGTATGTATAAAAGCCTAAGCAACTGAATGACCAAACAACCAAACAACCGATCCACCAGCCAGTTGTCATGACGTGCAGTGACCACCAGGAGGCAGACACTCAACACAGGAGCTGCCCTGCAGTGGTCAGTGTGCTCCCACAGCAGGAGCACAGCTCAGCTGATGGGTGCCAGACACCAGGCTCATGGCTGGCAAGCACAACTGTGGTGGCACAAGCCTCTCCTGCATCCACAGCAGTGCTGCTGAGTGAGGCCAGGGTGAGCAGAAGCGGTGTGACACCAGGCCCAGGCTGCCACTTCACGCATTACTGCATCCCTCAGGGGAGGTTGGGCTGTCAGTTTTGGCCTGATCCCTGCAGGCCCGGACTGAGGAGATTGAGCCAAAACTGGCAATCCGACCTCCCTGAGTGGTTCGGGATTTTGAGAGGGCACAGGCCAGGCTGAGGGACCCCACCAGTTCATGAATCCATGCACTGGGCCTCTAGTTTTGTTATAGCAGCCCAAGTCCCCTATATATCCCCCCTTGATATATTAATTTACCTAAAACAGTTGTAACAAATAGAACCAGTAGTATATTGCTAGTAATAAGTTTCAGACAGACACAAACACACACACACACACACACACACACACACACACACACACATAGAAAGAAAGAGAGACAGAAAGATTGAATTTAAGGAGTTGGCTCAGGATGGAGAATCAGGTAAGAATCCATGTTGCAGTCTTGAGTGGTTATTCAGGTAGAATTTCTGTTCTACAGCCTGGAATTCTTTAGTCTTTATTCTTTGCTCTAAGATTCTTCAACTTTTGGATGAGCCCCTTCTCCTCCCCCCCCCACCCTATTATGAAGGGATATCTGCTTTATTTAGAGGTAGCTGATTGTTAATTTTAATCACACCTAAAAAATGCCATTACAACAACATCTAGACTAGCGTTTGGTCAAACAGTTGGTCATCAGTTAAGAGAACATTAACCAGTACACTGCTATCACAAATTACTACTAATTCAGTGGCTTAAATCAATACAAATGTAATATCTTATAGTCTAGAGGTCAGAAACCTGGAATGGTTCTCACTGGTCTAATGCCAAGATGTTGATTTTATGGAGGTTTTAGGAGAAAATCCATTTCCTTTCTATTTCCAAGTTTTTAGAGGTTGTCCACAGCCCTAGGCTCATGTCCTCAACCCTCCATGTTCAAAGCCAAGTCTTTGTTTTGCCATTTCTGTAAATTCTGTCTGATCCATCTCTTTCTTTCCTTTATAAAGGCCCTTGTGATTATGTTGGTCCTACTTAGATAATCTCATGTAAAGGTCAGTAGATTTTCATCCTTAATTCCAATTACAACCTTAATTCCTCTTTGCCTTATAAATAAGATGCTCACAACTTCTGAGATTTAGGAATTGGACATCTCCTAGGAGGAGGGGGCATTCTTCTGCCTACCTCACTTTGTGGTCAAAGAAGCTTATGGTAATTCTTGAGAATACACCTTCTTTGTTGAAACTACCTGAGCTGGCTGCCTCAGCTCTTCCTCCCACTAACGGAGTGCATCTGTCGGGTGGCTTCATTTGCGTCAGTTTTCTCACGTATACATTGAACTAATTGTTTTTGAGAAGTTGAGTTGATAACTTGTAAGAGTGGTTAGCACATATCAAGAAATTGACAATTAGCCCTGACCGGTTTGGCTCAGTGGATAGAGCGTCGGCCTGCGGACTCAAGGGTCTCAGGTTCAATTCCAGTCAAGGGCATGTACTTAGGTTGCTGGCACATCCCCAGTAGGGAGTGTGCAGGAGGCAGCTGATCGATGTTTCTCTCTCATCGGTGTTTCTGGCTCTCTGTCTCTCTCCCTTCCTCTCTGTGGAAAATCAATAAAATATATTTAAAAAAAAAAAGAAATTGACAATTAGCCCTGACCGGTTTGGCTCAGTGGATAGAGCGTCGGCCTTTGGATTCAAGGGTCCCAGGTTCAGTTCCAGTCAAGGGCATGTACTTAGGTTGCAGGCACATCCCCAGTAGGGAGTGTGCAGGAGGCAGCTGATTGATGTTTCTCTCTCACCGATGTTTCTAACTCTCTATCCCTCTCTCTTCCTCTCTGTAAAAAATCAATAAAATATATTTAAAAAAAAGAAATTGACAATGTTTTCTGGTATTATTTTGATTACAGATTTTATTTGTGAATGTTTCAAAGAATTAAAAGTAATACAGTTATTTAGGGGGAAGGAGATCAATTAATTAATAATAATAATCAGTTTCTTTCATATCTTTTCCTTAGATTTTGCACCATTCAGGATACCTCACTTTTCCAGTTTGAAGTTATTTTGCAATCTAGAGACATAGTGACCTTTTCTATGTATATATATGTAGCTACTAAATAAAAGATACTTCATACCTGGAAATGGAAACAGGAGGTTAAACACCATGTTAAAAAAGGAGTGTTTGGATTTAAAGAAGGAGCTGTGAGTTTTAGATAAAGATATGAAAAGGTATGATGGATTATATTTAGATGATATATCGCTATCAATAAATATTAAATCTCATAAAAAATTGAAAGCAAAGCCAGATTAGAATACAACATTGACTTCAGGCATAGATTTGAGTTTGTAATTTTCTTGTTGGAAATGAGAAGTAATATGCCAAATATTTTATCTATTAAGTCATGAGAGCTCAACAGGAAGCTAAGGAAGCAGTGGAGATGATATATCCTTTCTATATTGAATTTCAGAATATTTACAGAACATTAGGTACGCATTTTTAATTTTAAGATTTTTGAGAGTAATGCCCATGTATTAAAGAAACTTATTTATTACTTGATTTTAATTTATTTCAATTTTTTGCATTTTTCTGTCCTGGCTTCTAACAATTACTGTTTACTAAAAATATTGTGAATATAAATTTTACATTGGTATAGGTAGGGAAAAGCTAAAGTTTTACCAAGCACATGGATAATATAATCTATGAAGTCATAAATGAAATAGAATGCTCAATTCTAAATGCCTCAAATAATAACCTTATTACCATAGTGTTAATTGAATTCTTATTGTGTGGACTTCTGACTTTACAGAACACTTTACTAAATGCATTTCTTCTAAGTCACATATAGAGACATTATAATGTATTTTTGATTATCTTTATGCTATAATGCAATATTTGAATATTAACATGCTCATATACTAGGGCAGAAGTACTACTGAAATATAGGTAGCTCAATAGAAAACTGTCATTTTGAAAGTTGCATGTTAATTCTTATTTAACAGGCTTTTTTTCTATTTTTGTTTTCATTTAACAAATAATTTTTGAGCATATCTCAATACTGATTCTAAGTGCTGAGGACAGGTTAACAAAATAAAAAAGGTTCTGCCCAATACATCTTATACTCCCCTCCCCCCCCTTTTTTTTTCAACATGGCAGAATTTTTCTCTTTCCTGGCAATTTTAAGGTAGTATTCTTGTATTACTGGATATATAAAATAAATTAGAGGAGTAAAAGTATGTTCAATATAATGCATTGTTATGTAAAAAAACTAAATTTTGAGCTAATAGGATTAAATAGCTTACTGTGAAATAAGAAGAGAAAGGCGTTCACTGGATGGATTAAATGTTATTGATTACTTTCATATTGCAAAGCATTATGTCCCTTTAGGAATATGAGAACCTATTACATTGAAAAGTATAGCTCCTGTGCAGGAAATTATGAAATAGTCCCAGAAGGAAACTGGGACCTAGAGAGTTCAGTTGTTTGCCTGTGTTTATACAGGCAAGGAACCAGGGCCCCCCACTGAGGCTCAAAACCTGCTTCATTCCAACATTAGTAAGAACTCTTAACCCAAATGGAACCTGACAGATTGGTTTGTAAGTTACTTGTTTGCCTGAGTGAGATGGTTTTAGTGTCTGCGCTGTGTTCTGAGGCATTTAAGGTCTCCTTGGCCACACCTTTTGTTTGTATTAACACACAGAAAGAGTCCTTTGACCTCATAACCATTATAACCTATTGGAACCCACATGCAGGTAAGAAGTCAGACTCATTGTGTGTCTCAATGGGAATTCTAGGAACTATGCACTTACATATGTGATAATAGTATAGGAAAACTTACTTAGTACTTGCTTTTAATTGCGAAATCTAATTTTGAATCTTTGTAAGCATAAAATCATTTTCTGCTTACAGAAATTTACTTGTAATTTTTTATCCTTAATTTCCACATGCATGAAAAAATGTTGTCAATGTAAAAAAGTTTATTATGTTAATCTAAAAAAAGTGCTGTATATTAAACAAGATTTTACAATCAGCACTTCTTGTGTAGTTATGTTACTGGTAGAGAGAGGTCCTTGTCCAAACCTGTTGCTAGTGGGGGTAGATTTTTTGTGATATTCCAAGAAAAGGCATTTTCTGAGACTTGTATGAAAAGGATGGATATTGTAGAGAGCTTTATTTCTGTAGAATCAAATCCCGAGTTTCCAAAGTCCATTTCCCTGTGTCTCGCCATAGAAGAAGTGTAGCTGAGCTTCAGTAGAGCTGAAATCACAGCCAGTTTCCATTCCATACCTGCACAGTCCAGTACAGCATCCGGCTAGCTGCAGTCCCTTTGCATGTGGGGTAAACATGGCTGTGGGCCATACAGATGAATGTGATAGGATCAAGAGAGCCTCACAAGCCGGGAGGAACCAACTACCAAAAGTGAGAACTTCTTTGATTAGGAGATTATGTATTCCCAAAGTTTCAAGTGCTTGCAGTGGCCACACCCACTGTCTGGCCAATGATGCCTGTTCCCGGAGTGACTGACAGGAAAACCTTCCCCATGTTACCCCATCTTTCCTGGGCATGCATTTTTCTTCTCTTTGTTGGATCCCTTTCCCCAGTCTTTTGCAGGGAATAAGCTGGTGGGTCCCTGGGGAGTGCAGAGTTGCAGCTTCCTGGTGAAGCTGCCTAAATGACAAGCCCATCATGTCTGGCTTCCCCTTTGTTCTTTTCCTATTATTCATAACTAGCTAATCACAATGGCATCAGTACTGATATCCAGCTAACTAGTTATCCACTTTCAAAATGTATTTTCAAAAGAATTCAAAGCTTTGTATTAGAATATATCTAGCCAAGAATAGTCTAAGAATTGGTATTATCTGAGAATGGTATTTTTTGCTACTGTATTTTCATATTTTATATAATGAGCTCTAACTTATTAATATAAATATGAATTTATATGTACATGATCTAAAACTTTGGAAAATATATATGACAGATATGAAGATAAAAGGCATGAAAATGTGTTTCGTACTCTTTTAGTACTGAAGGTGATCAGTAGTCAACAGAGAGCCACACGGTTAAAGCATATTGTGGTAAGCACAAGACTATGAAAGCATCTCACAGCACATTATTTTCAGTGAAATCTCTAAAGTATTTGCAAGATTTTCACTATGAGTTTAATATTAATGGACAACAGAGCCATCATAGTTAAAAGTTAACACTAAACTATTCTGGTTTTACTTTAAAGAGAAAACAACTAGTGTTAGGGGGAAGAATACCATTTTATCTTATAACTTTAATAATGGTGAATGGGTACTTATACCAAAAGGGCAGGATTTGTGTTGCCAAATTTAAAATTTACTTTCTTTTGGGGAGCTTCCCCTCAGCTGCTTTGGGATAAATTTTCAACGCAGTGTGTGGTAAGATTGAACCATGAAACTCCCATTGAAGTTAATGGGAATCTCTGGGCTAAATCCGCACATGCTGTGCTGAAAATGTACCCCCTAATGTTTGAGTAGTTTTTTTGGCTATCATGGATGCTAAAATAGAGTTATTATGGTCCACAGTATAGATGTATATTTAGATAGTTTTAAAATATTTATTTGATATAGGATTACATGAATTGTTATATAGAGCTCAATCTAATACAGTACCTCTTAATATTGAAAATAGTGGTGTTCACTGAACTAAACTGTACATTTTACTTCAAACAAGACAGAGATGCTATGCTTCATTTTGACTTTATTTTACTCCTTGCTATGATTCTGAAAAGAAGCCACTACTGTAAAAAGCGAGAGCACCCAATGGGTTTGTTAATGTAATGCTAATATGTTAGGAGTATTCTTAGAGCTTCCCTCTTCTTCCTTGTTACCATTATTTTTAATCTATGTACATCTAAGGCTTCAAAAATATTCTATCTAGTGTAAGGTAGACATTGAATTTCGCTCATTATTTCCCCTTCATTTTGCTGGATGAGGCAAAGTTCTTACAAATATATCATGCGAAGGTTGCTTCGGGGTTGTTTTTTTTTTTTTTCTTCTTCTTTTTCTTTGTATTTTAGTATAAGTAGATGTTTTATCATTAAAATGCTTTGCCATCACTTCTTTTTAAAATACTTGAATTAGTGAAAGTCAAACCTTTTGTAAACCTAATTTATAGTACTTACATGTTCTATGTTGTTTTTGTATGGTATTTAGTTATGGAACCTTGTGTCTTTCTAGTCAACAAAAATAATATTTTGATCATTGATGGATCAATGATTATAGAACATTTCTTATTTAGTACTTTACAGTTAGTAGGGTTCAAGAATAGTGTAAGTTTTGCTTTGATTGTAAATGTTTTGTACGTTTGAAGAAACTTTGATATAGGAAGTTTCAGGAAAAATTAAAAAAGAAAATGTAATCTGAAAATATGTTAAATGTGAATAACATAATGATGTAGCATTTTTAAAATAAGAAAAAAGGAAATTGATAGTTTTGAATCTATTATGTTGACTTTGGTAAAAGAATTATAGAATTATTCCACAATAGGTTTATTTTACAAAAATCAGCTTTTTCCATGTCAAGAACACTTTCATTCACAAATGATGTTATTGAATATTAATATTTAGGGCTAACTCACCATTAGATACTTTTTAAAGAAAGATTAGAAAAGTACCTAGAATTAAAGCGAGATTATACATTCAAGATTGACATAAACTAATTTGGACTTCTTGAGTTCCAAATGCCTCTGTATGCTATAAAGAAGTATCCTCTATTCAGGCTGAATTGGAAGTCTGTTGTTTCAGGAGAAGTCAGTTCAAGGGACTGATTTTGTAGTCACAAGCATAGAAGTGGTAGTTGAAACGCTAGGATTAGAGTAGATCACCAAAGAAAAGCAAGTGGAGTAAGAGGTGACAAGTCTAGAGAAATAATACAAATAAGAGAAAGGATACAAAGAGAATTTGAAGATTTAGGAAGAGATCGTGAAAATTACATACAAGGAAGAAACAATTTTAAGATTAAGTGATCAAATAACTAGTGTTCTAGTGTTATTGACACATCTGCTGAAAAAAAAGTCAACTTAATTTATTGATTCACGGATATGTTCAATAGTTTGAAAGAGATAGAACTTAAACTCTAAAATTTCGAGGTGTAAATGGAAAAGTAAAGAAGTGGAAGTCGTCTTTAAGACTCAAAAATTATATCAGTTGGCCATGAGAATGGTCAAAATTAAGCAATTGGCAATGAGAATAAGAATCAATGGCACTGGTACTATGGTTT
Organism: Murina feae; assembly: GCA_004026665.1. NCBI lineage: Eukaryota > Metazoa > Chordata > Mammalia > Chiroptera > Vespertilionidae > Murina > Murina feae. The sequence continues at coordinate 58,049 of PVJC01000701.1, forward strand.
ATATCAGGAATTAAAGGAAACATATTTCTTGTTGATTTTTCTTGGTTCGGGCAAAGTTTGCATACCTTTCTAATTAGAAAAATGTGTTAATTTATAGTGCAAACTGGTTCACCTCTGACAGTGAAAAGGGCTATTCATACTTAGTCCAGGACAATAGGCATACACTGGAAATGTGCCCAGCAAACTAAGATATAATAGATACCTGATTTATAGCTAGAGAGAATTAAGCCTAGTGATTTTTAATTGTGATGTGTTGGGTGGCTAGGATCGGGTATCATAGAAAGCTTTTAGGGTTCTGGATGATTTACACACCTGAAATATGGTGATATTTATTCCTGAGGTGACCCAATCGAGCGACATTTTCCCACTGTTCAGTAATAATGTGGAGGCAAAACTTGTAAGGCCTATGCCAATTGTTTTATTAAATATTAAAGAGTATTTTCCTTGCAAAGAAAGGGAAAGACAGAAACATGGTATATAACATTGTAAACAACTTTTACATAGGCAAGTATTTACAACATGTAAAGGGATATGACAAAAAGAAGGAAAAATAACCAGGATTAAAGGTAGTTTTTGTTGTTGTTTGTTTTTTTATTTACAGCTAATTTTTTTCAGATATAATTTGGCCACCCAAGGTTTAGATAAAACCTCATTTGCACATTTGAAGTCCTCTTTTTTTTTTTTTTTTTTTTTTTCTAAAGTAGGTTGTTTCCCTGGCAAATATGGTCAGAATGTTAGGTAATACGATTGGCCTTCCTTTATACTCAGAGGGTCTCATTTGGTTCAGTTTGTTACACTATTGAATTCACCTAGTTCTCCTCCTGCCGTATTGTGCACTGTTCTCAATAGCTCCTGAAAATTGATCTCCGGTCAATAGTGTGCAGTTATTCAGGCCTGTTCTGTGAATGAAATTCACTGTGGGAGAGTTGATTACTATCTCTGTTACCACTGACCTGGTTGAAAGGGCTGTCAAGCTGCCTGAAATTTGGATGCTTTGGACGTTTGCCATAAGGAATTCTTCGCTCACCAAAAGAGCTAAATTGAGCGGAGATGAAGGACTGGTGTTTATTGATTTCTTTTCTCCCTTGCTTCTGAACAGCTAGAGGATGGGATACAAATTTAACAGCTTTCCCTTCAGTATTTAAGTAAAATACTCCTCTACTCTTACAAGTGTTTCTGATTTTATTTCATATCACTTTATCAAATAAATCGTTTTATAATAGAAAAAGACATATTTACCCAAGGAAGTTTTCCATTGTGTTTGTCATTGTTTGTACCTGCTCTTCAAAGCTGATAGTAATGTCAGTGTTTCCTTCTCACAGGAATCAGATGGATACTGTAGGTAGCTAGTTATTGGTAAACTAGAGGCCCGCTGCACAAAATTTGTGCACGAGTGGAGTCCCTAGGCCTGGCAGGCGATTGAAGCACAGCGTCTGGTGTGGAAGGGCAGGTCCCAGGTGAGCTCTGGGCCCTGGGCAGCACCTGAGCCCCAGACCCCTGCAAGCCCTCCTCTACCTGAGTCATCAGGCCCCTGCCCAGCTCCCTCAGTGCCTGGGAGCTGGGCAACAACCCGCTCCCTGCTGCCACTGCTGGTCGCCATCTGCGGGACAATTGGTGGGGCTATTGGGCCCTGCTCACACCCGCCTTGACCTGGTGCCTCCTGCTTACCTGCTCCACCATCTTGCCAGGGTCCTGCTTTTGCCAGGGCCCATCAGTGCTAGCAGCACCTCCACTGCTGCCTGCTGCCGGTGCTGCGTCGCCAACACTTTCCATGGTCTGTACCGCCCCCTGGTGGTCAGTGCATGTCATAGCAAGTGGTCGAACTCCTGGTTGAGGGGACAGTTTGCATATTATCCTTTTATTATATAGGATAGGAAGAGAACAATGGAGAGCAGACATTGTTTTGCATGGTCAGCGGGGGACACTGAGCCCATGGGGTGCTATTTTCTGTTGCCGATTAATGTGGGGTCTTGCAGTGTCACAAGAAAAAGCATTTTTAGGAACCCACATTGGAACATGAGGTCTGGTGGTAATATTTGTGATGCAAAATCAAAAGAATGCCCCTCTGATGCCCCTTCTCTGTCTGTCCAGTCATGGGAAATTGGGGCCAGAAATAGAGTCAAAGTCCAGGCACCCTGTGCCATATTACACTTAGTCCCAGGTGGCTGCTGAGTGCTCTCACCTCCCAGCCAGGTAGTTTAGCGCTGTTTCCAGCTGTAATGCATTGCTGTGCTGCAGTATACACGCCTGCCAGAAGCCTGCATTTGGAGTTCCCAGGGCCAGTGGTCATGCAGCTGCTAGGGTGACGTGCCTATAGAGAGAAGAGAGAGAACAGGTGAGTGCATGGGTAAGTGTAGGAGGTGGGGAGAGAGAGAGAGAGAGAGAGAGAGAGAGAGAGAGAGAGAGAGAGAGAGAGAGAGAAAGAACGAGAGGACGAGAGGAC
>PVJC01000701.1:60591-112447 GCA_004026665.1 Murina feae
TCTCCCAGTGATCTGCTGGGGATGGACCTGTGGTTCCCTGGGTGGAGCATGAAGCTGTAGCTTCCTGGTGAATCAAACAGGCTCAGTGTCCCCAGCTGACCATGTTTCACAAGGTCTGACCTCCCTTGCTCTCTTCCTATTTATCAATAACTAGCTACCTAGGGCATCAAAACCACTCCTTGTTTGGAATGAAAAATCAGTTCTTTGATGTTTCACTGAGAATTTTCTTCCATTTGCTCTTTTCTTTTTGTGTGTGTGTGTCTTAAGTGTTTTTAAGTGTAGAAATTGGGTTTTCTCCTGATTCATATTAAAAAAAAAAAGTTAGAAAAGATAGATGCCAATGTAAAGCCTGCAATACAGAAAATTATAGAGGAGAATAAAATCACCTGATATCTCTAAATACACATTTGTGTCAAATTCAGGTCACTAACCTTTTAGATATCTCTTTTGCTTATATATTGAATTGGTGTTCCGGAAGCTGCTTTTCTTCAGTCTATAGCATTTCATAACCAATTTCTAAGACAGTCATTATAGGTCTGTGCTCTCATTTTTATGACTGCAGAGGGTTCAGTTATTTAACTGATTTTTCTAATGGTGGGCAGATGGGGATGTTTCCACTATTTGGAGATGTTTCCACTGTTCTAATGTCATTAACTGGGTAGAGGAGTAGGGTTGTCTTATTCATTTTTTAGTGTTAGGAGAACTATTCATGTTGTCTTTGCCCATTGGCATGTCTTAGCAGAGGACAGGCCCCTCTCTGGCAAATTAAGGGTGTTCAGTAGAATAGGACCTTTTTTAGCACTTGGAATCAAGAAATAAATTGGGGTCACCTTAAATTTTATTTTTTAAGAGAGGAAGATTGTGGCGGGGAGCGGGGGGAAGAAACATACATGTGAAATAGAAACATTAATTGGTTGCCTCCTGCATGCACTCCCACTGGTGATTCAATCTATGGCCTGGGTGTGTGCCCTGACTCGGAATTGAGCAGTCTCTTGGGGCACAGGATAACACTCCCACCAGCTGAATCACAATGGCCACGACACCTAGCCTGCTTTTTATGTGTGGAGAATCTGAGGTATAGAGAAACAAACCAAACTTTCTTATCATTATACAGTTAATATGTGATTGAACTGTAATGTTAATTGAGTTCTGTCAGAATTTAAAACTCCTTATTCTGCTGAGTATAACATACATAAATGATGTAGACCCTGTGCTCTAGAAACTTAGTTTCTAATGGGGAAGACTCTATATTTAATGGATATTTGCTATGCAGACCAATGGTTCATAACTAGAATGGCCCCACCCTGGAGCACTTGAAAATGTGCAGGAACATTTTGCATTTGTCACATTGACTGGGAGCTGCCACTGGCTTTTAGTGATTAGGGTACAAAAAGGTTAAACATTTTGCAATGCCTACTTCAGGCCTCTAGAACAAAGAATTTTTCTCCACATTTTTCCATTGGCACCCCCATTGAGAAACACGTTTTCCTTGTGATATCTATGAGGGACATTCTTCTTCTTGTAGTACTACTGCTAGTAGAATGTACAATGCCTTTTAGCTTTAGGTTCTTCATATATGTACTGAAAATTTCCTGGAGTCATAGCCACCCACCCATAGGAGCAGCCATACTAATGAGAAATTAACCGTTACCATCATTTACTGTCTAACACAGAGTTTCAATAGTAGCCACGTTTGTTTACTAAGAGAATATCTAAAGCCTTCCTGGTGTTATAAATTGTACATTATAATCTCCTCATCTGATCAGAATATCTCACCGATGATTTACTTCCCTCTCACTTATATTGTGTAAATAGTTAACTGCCAGAGCAACCCTGCCCTGATGGTCTTTCATGTTACTCTCTCGAATCATGTTCTTTTCTTTTCTAGCTATGCCAGTCACTTTTCTTTCCTTTTTTTAAAAAAAATATATTTTACTGATTTTTTACAGAGAGGAAGGGAGAGGGATAGAGGTTAGAAACATCGAAGAGAGAGAAACATCGATCACCGGCCCCCTCACACTCTCCACTGGGGATGTGCCACAACCAAGGTACATGCCCTTGACCGGAATCGAACCCGGGACCTTTCAGTCCGTAGGCCGAAGCTCTATCCACTGAACCAAACCGGTCAGGGCCAGTCACTTTTCTTTGCCTCAGTAGGTCTAACACACTTTTTATTATCGAGTTCAGTCCTGTGTTTGATGATTATGCCACCAAAGTAAAATGGATTTTGCAGCAACCTGTCCCTTGCACCAATTCAAAATATCTGAGCAGTGGATTATGTCTTGTCATTCTTTTCACTGAAATGAACCTTGTAAAATCTTAGTGTATGTTCTTTTCACAAAAGAAATATTTATATGACTTTTAAGTCCATTATGGATTTTTAAATCTATCATTAAGTTTGGCAATAGATACCTTTTATGGGTTAATAAAGCTATTTTTGTTATAATTTATACTGTGCAAAGGCTTTGTTCCAAAACCAGCCAATTAATTTGCTCTAAATAAGCAATTTAATCAAAGCAGAATACAGTAACACACACTTTTTAAGTAAAATAGGCATAGGAATAAGCACCCCTATATAGGAGAGAACACTTGGAAAAGTATTAGTTAATTCTATTTCTATCTTGCACTACAATCATAAATTGACTTAAACGTAAACTGTATCTTGATTGAAACACAAAAAAAAAACTTTAGTGGGCCTGTGCCACTATTGTAAAGAATGCATATATTTGAAATTCAAAAGTACAGAAATTTGCAAATGGCATTCGTGAATGATCAAGAAATCTGAGGTTCAAATTGATATGCGAACTAGTTACCTCAGTTTTTCAGTTGTATTACAAATATTTCTAAAATGCTTAGGCACATCAGTTTAGAACTAGGACATTATAAAATCGTATCTCTTTTTAAAATTTGTTACCAGTGAATCTGTTGGTGTTTTAATGTACTTTATTATTTTTTGAATGTATTGGAGTGTAATCAGGACGGGAACTCTGAAGAGAATATTGTGTGGTGGAGAGATGTTAATTACTTGTAGGGAAGTTTTAAATTATATGTTGGCCTGAAATAAAATTAAAAGGAAGCATTTTCAAGTTTAGATTAGATACCTAATGCTTTCAAAGAAAAAGGTCACTATCAAGAGTGCCATCATGAAATGTTGTCTGGGCAGCCTTCCTTTCCTGATGCAAACTGATCCATTTCCACAGGTCTAGGAAGTGTGCCTTCGAAGCAGGTTTCTCTGGCAGCATTTTAGGACCCTGGGAAGTCTTCTGCAGTGTCTCAAATTGGATTTTACTATGTTAGTCTCATTTTTTGGTTAGGAACAACAAACATGAATAGATTATTTTATATATATATATACACACACATACATACATACATACATACATACATACATACATACATACACTAGAGGCCTGATGCATGAAATTTATGCAAAAATAGGCCTTCCTTCCCCCAGCTGTTGGCACCGGCTTCCCTCGGCTTCCCTCCGGCATCCAGGACCTGGGATCCAGGCTTCCCTCACAGAGGGCAGCCCCTGCCCACCCGCTGCAGCCTACTGATCCTAGACCTGGGCCCCCTTCTTTGGGGCAGTCGTGGAGCCCCCCGATTGATCACTCTGCTGGCCGGTGACCTGGGCTCCCTCTGTGGGGCCATCATGGGGCGATGGCCAGGCCCTGACCAATCATATCACACCCACCTTGGCTGGCCTGGAGCCAGTGGGTGTCATAACATGGTCCCGGATGGTCATCCGGATGGTCGTTCCGCTATTCGTCCATTTAGTTGATTTGCATATTACACTTTTATTATATAGGAGGATATATAGTACATGTAGCATGCAAGACTATAAAATGTTGCATTAGGTTTATGAGACAACTTTGGTAGGATTTTTTTGTTCATCTAATTCTAAGAGAGAGCTGTCATCCTAAAAGGTTAAATAGGGAAAATAATCTAGTCTTAAGTTGTATCCTGTAATATTGAATAAAATTTTCCAAATGTGTATAGTTGATGCAATATTTGGTAAACTCAAAAGAATGACTATTATAATTTATTTGACTTGAATTCATAACTTTCCTTTCAAAAACTCATTAATAAACTGTGAAAAAATTAGTGATTTCTACTTTTCTTGGAAGAGCTTACTTAGAATAATAAACTAGTTTATTAAAAACTGATAAAATGTTGAGTTCCTTTCCAGTTCTTTATTTTTTGTTTGGAGAAAAGACATATAAATGAAACATGTCCTAATGGAGAATGTGTGTTGGGTTGTGTGGATAGGCTGGTCCCCTCCTAAATGAGGGCGACCTAGAAAAGCAATACTGAATGCATAGATTCCTTTTCATCTGTTTTACTCTTTAAATTATTCAGCTTTTAAAGAAATACCATTACTGTTTAAGATTATCTCTGTAATGGGAAATCACAGCATGCATCTTGAAGAATGGTTCCACTTCATCCTTTCTCCATCTCCCAGTGTAATTATAAATGCATGAGTGCAGTGTATGGCTGGCTGTTCAGGTCAAATTCTCTTTCAGGACTAATGTTCTACTAATACAGTTTATCCATCTATTAACACCCCAAAATGTCAAAAGTTTCATTTTTTTAAGAATAGAATGTCATTTCTTTCTATTTTTTTACTTAGAGCAGTGTACCTGGCAAAGAAACAAGAGGTTTGCCAGTTGCCACCATCAGAGCAGAGACTGCCTGGTGATTGGAGGAAACAGCAGTGAATGTTCAAATATGTATCAGGGTGCCCACAGTTTATATTTTTATGACAACAGATGTGGTAAAATGGAAGCACAGATCAGAATTGTGTGTGTATGTGTGTGTGTGTGTGTGTAGAAAGCTGCATCTGATTCATAAATTTCAGGTTTGAGAAATATTTCTTCATTCCAGTTAACTGTTTATATTAAACTCTCAAGGGTTTTTTTTTTTTTTTACTGCAACCCAGTGTATAATTGTGATTGCATGGAAGTTTTTAGATGTATTATTTACATCTAAATATTTACAACTGTGATTAAGTGCTTTTCATTAATAATTAGAATTTTATTTATTTTAAGCATATTAACACTGAGGGAAGCAAGGATTCATTTATATGTGGAAGAGATGTTGGCTAGGGAACAAAGATTACATATATTAATACAGATATATATTCTCTAAGTACTTAATTAAAATATGTAAAATGCATACAACATCTATATCATTGCAATGGCTTTAAAATACTATGGATATGAATGTGCTAACATATTTGTGGTAATTTCATATTGTGTAATATATTAGTCATCACATTGTACACCTTTAAATTAAAAAAATACTGTGCATGTTATTCAGATCAGTGAAAGACTACACAAGCTGCAGAGTTGTCCATTTGGCAGTCAAATCCAAGTAAACTTTCTGTCAAATCTCTTGCAAAATTTTCCTGTTGTGAGAGAATGAATTGGAGTGGCTTTCCCTACCCCCATTTCAAAAATCTCATTTTTTTGGTTAGGAACAACAAACAGGAATAGATTATTTTATATATATACTAGAGGCTCGACGCATGAAATTCATGGGAGAGCAGACTGTTCAGGTCAAATAGCAATGGACCTCAGGTCCTGAGGAATGATTCAGTTGTTAGTCACGCTGCATAAGGATTGAAAGTAGCTTCCCACGTGCCATGCTGTGGGATTATGGGGAGCCTGTGGTGACCTGCAGGGCAGGTGAAGCCAGGCCTCTGCTCCTTTCTTTGATTTTTGTTCTCTGGTCACACTGTGGTATCCTGAGAAAGCCTATCTGTTCGGAATTTCCCAGTCCAGTCTAAGAGCAAAGCAAAGAGTTTGGAGGGCAGCAGGCTATTTCAGTGTCTTGTTTTCCTCAGGGTATAAGTGTGTGGGGAGGTGTGAGGGTGGAAATCAGGCTCATTATGCCTTTCAGTTTATTCGTTTGTTGGTCCCCTGTCAACCTGCCAGCCCTCTCGGTGGGATAACTGCTCTTTGTATAATAATCTGCCAACATTCATGGTGGCTGCATTCACTGTACCCATGCTACTGTGGAACTCTATTACAACTGGGGTTTGAATGCAAAGCTTCATGATATCTGGGTATAAACAGTGAGCCCAGCCACAGAGGCCTCCTTTGTATTTCTGTCTTCTTATAATCCCCCCTAGAAAACACAACCCAAAGAAACTAGCTTTGAAGAGGGGATTTTCTGGAAGTAGGAAGGAAAATGCATGCAGTCACTCCATGCAGTCGCACTTTCGTATTTCCATGACGGGGAATGGGGGAGGCTTCTAATTTCACCACCTGATTTGTTCTTAGGCTGAAGTGGGCTAGGAGAGGCTCGCTTTCTACCTGTGGAGGAGTGGGGTTGCCCTTTGTTTGTCTGCAGTTACCTTGCCTGGCAGGCGGCCACATTGATTATTCTTGGCGTGTGCTTCCCAAGGGCCTCTCTGATCCTCCTAAGCTCCTGCTTTGTTCGCAGCCCTGCTGTAGGTTTCTTAACCATGAACCTCCTCTCAGAGAGAGGTGCCTTCTGACCTCTTTATGGTTGCCACCTCCCAGTCTCTTTTGTTTATTCTCTCTTCTGTGGGTATGTGAGGTGGTTTTGAGAATAAAAAGTGGCAGAATCCTCAATCAGCCAACAAGTGACCATGACAGATCCAACAGAGAAGGTTGGCTTTCCTTCCCTCCACACGCCCGCCATGACTTTAGAGACAGAATCAAAGCCCTGAGTTATGAAGGAGAGCAACACTGTTGGGACCCACAGCCAACCAAGGGCAAGGCCGTGCCTCTGCTTTTTGTGCTTCCAGGCCCCTCCCAGGGAATTTGCAGAGGCTTCCTGAGGGAGGTCTAGGGATTCTCTTCCCTTTTTCCATTTTGTTTTGTTGGAATATTTGACCTAGAGGGAAATGTAATCACATTATAGTAGCAAACATTTGCGAACTTGTCTGCTTCACAGGTTTTCTCTTTTAACTGAACATATCACCATGAAAGTTGGTGTATCCTTTGTAGATTCTTTGTTTTTTAAACATATACTTCTGTTTACATTATTGAACCTTGGTTGTTTGGGCATTGACCTGCATACATTTTTATTTTCTCTCTCTCTCTCTCTCTCTCTCTCTCTCTCTCTCTCTCTCTCTCTCTCCCCTCCCCCCCATGTCTGATAATGTCTTATAAAGTCCAGATGGATACAAGACAGGTCCTAGGTCTTTAGTAATTAAAAGAAAAAAATGCTGTTATATCAGTTCTTTTTAACATTGAACTTTTATATATCTTCAGAGTATTACTCTAAGGATTTCTATGACAATATAGAATGGAAGAATGCTGTATTTTTGTTCATTTGTTTGTTTGTAGGTGGTCTTCAACATTTAGTGTTACTATGTTTCATTGGTGTGTATCTGTGAGTGAGTGAGTGTGTGTGTGTGTGTGTGTGTGTGTGTGAGAGAGAGAGAGAGAGAGAGAGAAAGAGAGAGAGAGAGAGAGAGGAGAGAGAGTTAGATTTGACTTAGCAGGTATTGTGGCTCAGAGATTTGCATGTTAAATAAAACATTTTGATTTTCATGCAAGAAGCTACTCAGAAACCACAGTTTGAGGGTCTCTGAGAAAAGTCACCATGTGTGACATCTAACCTTGTAAGTATCATTCTGCATTGAGGCTGTACTCCTCAGCTGTGCTGATTTCACTGTGCATTCTAAATGTCATCACCAAGTGAACACTGGAATCTGTATATGTTCTTATTTTTGTATCTATGTATTTAACTATTTTAGATAACATCATTTATTGGTTTCCATTCTCATTCAAAAACTATGGAATGACCAAGTGAAAGTCAGTGTGTATATTACAATGAACATTTTATATGAATGAACATTACTGTAGTCTTTTAACAAATTTTAGGTAAACTAAAAGAAAATAACAGTAACAATTTAGTAGTTGCCAAATAGTCACAGGGATATAAAGTACAGCAGAGGGAGTATAGTCAATAATAATTGTAATGACTATGTAGGGTGCCAGGTGGGTATTAGAAATATCAGGGGGAACACTTTGTAAAGTATGTGATGGTCTAACCACTATGCTGTCCACCTGAAACTAATACAAACTAATATTGACTGTAAACTACCATTGAAAAATAAAAAAAAAAAGAAATCTCCTAAAAAGGAATGAACAGTTTTATGGAAGTATATGTTATATTAGATAGAGCTTATCAGATTAACACCATTTTTGGGTGTCACCAAGCTTCCCTCAGAATCATTCCATTTCACACATATGCAGTAATTCCTAACCTGTGCTCCTGCTCTCATTAATTAGTACTAAGAGTGATGTTGGTAAGACTTAAACGTTTTCCTCAGAGGCTCACCAGGATAGTATTTAAGTGCTGTCCAGGCAGAATGACCGTAAGCACTCAGTGATCCAAGCACACTCTTTTCTAGTGTTTGCTCAGGATACTAACTTCTCAGTACTTCCTGTTGAACAATTATAAGACTATCCCTAAGTCGTAGATCTGCTTTGGGGATTGATGAACACATTATATGAACAGTCCGTTAGCACAGTGCTTCACACATACCCTGCCTTCCATGAATGATTCATTAGGTGGTCAGGAAACACATAAATCTACAGATTGAGGGTACCAGCACAGTTTTGTTTTATTTGAATGTTTATTAACCTCAACAGTGTAGTTAAATTTAGTTTATTTTATACTAAAAGAGATCTGAGAGATATATATGTAAACATCCATGCCACCATATTTCATTTCTGTCTTTCATTTCAGACACCAAGGAAAATGTGTACAGGATCATGAAGGAGTTGGCATTAGATTTGGTTTATTTGATCCAGATATGGAGTACACATTTTCAAGCCTCACTATAATCTTGAATGCTAAATTATGATGCCATAACACATGGAAGTTGAGGTCATTGTCATCAAATCACACCGGTTTGATAATAGTTTACACTGTGCAAGAGACTTTGTGTGCATTTTAAATATGGGGAGGCATATGAAATTTCCTTCTTTGAACTTTTCAGAATATGTCTTGAACTTGTTCTAATAACATTTAGCTACACAGACATTTAAACAGCCTTGTTACTAAAACTGTCTTGCTCTTTGTATATTAATATGAATTGGCAAAGAAGGTTCTATAGTTTGGCAGTGTTTCTGCATGATGATGGAGCCCGAGGGATAGTCTTAGATTTCCTGGTCTTTGGGTTTGGGTGTTTTGGAGCTCGGGTGTTTTGGAGCTAGTCTTCTGCCAGCTGGCTTATTCTCAGAGGAGGTCCTCTGGCAATAACTCTTCAGGCAGATAGAAGGAGTCAGTTTGGTCAAAATAACTGAAAAGCAACATTATTGCAAATACTGTTCAGGTTGATTCCTCCTCAGCTGGCTCAGGCGGGGAGGGTCTCTAATTGTGCTTGTCTGCTCTTCATAAAGAACTCCGTCTGAGGACATAGTGCTTCACTTTGGCAGCTGTGATGTGGCTTGTATTCTAGATAGGACATGCATCAGAGTCATCATCCTTCAGATTCAAACTTAATTGGGCATTCTGCTCTAGGGAATAATTCTGTTCTACTCACATCTGACTGCTTGCTGTTTACTAGTGGGTGGCCTGATTAGCCCTATTAATCTTTGTTTTAAAGTCCAGTCCAAAATACCACCTTCTCAACAAATCCTCTCTCACCTTTCTCTACCCCATCATATCTTCCATACTTCTCGTTAGTATAGCATCTAGAGGCCCGATGCATGAAATCTGTGCCAGACTAACCCTTTGTTCCCCAGCTGCTGGAACCAGCTTTGGCACCTGCAACCCTGGCTTCCCTCTGACCACCGGCAGGCACCCAGTACCTGGGCTTCCCTCGAGGCCCTGGCTTCATCTGGAAGGTTGTCCAGAAGGACATCTGGTCTAATCAGCATATTATACTTTTATTATTATAGTTTATTGATTTCTAATTTTTTGTCTCACTTTTTGGAGGGCAAGGAGCGTGAGGATGAGCTCTTTCTGTATGGCCTCCCCCCCCCCCCGAAATCCCCCCATATAATGTCAGTAGCACATACTAAGTGCTTCATAAAAATGAAATGGAGGAATGAATGATTTGTATCCCGCTTTGTAAGGCAGACTTTAATGTGGTATCACTGCCTTTGCATGTACAATGCTGCTATTGTCTGTATTTGCTATATTAAGTAAGTCTAATTTACATTCGACTCTCTCTTAAACATCGTTTGCGGTAAACGAGTAAACTCGTCATATCGCTTTTTATACCAAAGCGCGGGAGATGAGTTTTTTCCAAAAACGATGAGTAGAGACAGCCATCAAATGTGAAGGGCCTGGCATTTCAACAACAAAGAAAATATGCAAGACAACTCAGATAGACTTTGTAAAGTCAGACCATTATTGGATTTCTTTCTTTCCGTTACCACGCGATTTGCCGGGAAAATGCCCACATACGTTGGGTTAAGCTATTTTTTTTGCTCTGAAAAAGTGCTACTCATCTGGAGAATTCTACTCCATTTTCTCCTTTAAAGGCCCTTTTATAAAGCTGTTTTTACTATAGCAACAATAGTAGTAATAAATAACAATTGACCAGAGCTAAAAATCTTTAGGTTTGTTGGTTAGTTTTTATATATATTTTTTTCTCCCCTTTGAATCATGTCTGTGTACTTGGCATGTATGGCCTTTGCATTGGTGGGAGTTATATTAGTTTGCAAAACCATGGTAACTTTGAAGTGAAAGATGGATTTAATAATAATTATTTTAAAATAGTTGGCTTTATATGAACTCTCTTAGATGCAAAATAACATCAGGGTTTTAAATATATGTGTGTTATGTCTTATGTTCAATTTAATGAGTTGTGCGTGGATTTTCTTGTTCTTTTTTTATTACAAAACTATGTTGAAGGTATAATCTACTGAAATAAATATAATTTTGAGAAATAACTTTCATATTTTCAAAGCTGTTAATCTATGGAGCTGTTGGTTAACATGGAAATAATAGTTTCTATTTTTCTTTGGGTACATTTTATTTTAATATATTATTACAAAAATAATTTATGAATACTTAGGGAATAATTAAAGAATACAGAGGCATATCAAGTTAAAAAGTATCAACCTCGAACACCTCCCACTGCCAATAAGTAAATGGTAAATGGTTTAATGTGTGCTTCTCTGGACTTTTCTCTGAATATACTGAGTCACATGTACTGTTTTTATTTATGCGATATGTGTATATGCATGTCTATGGTGTATGTATATTATTTCATTTAAAAAGAAAATGCAGCAGTAATATAGACTGTTTTTATAGATGTTTTGTGACTTCAAAACATGAAGTTTTCTGTTAGTATGTATAGATTTCTTTCTTTTTTATCAGTTCTATAATTCTTTATATATAAGGTCCATAATTTACTTACTCAATCACCTATAAATGGATTTTTGCATTGTTTTCAGTTTTTTCCTATTTAATATATAGCTGAGGTATAAATCATAGGCATACTTATTAGCCACATATTTTGGGAGACTATATTTGTAAAATAGGAGCTACAGGGAAAATTATGAAATCCTATATAACAAAGAGCTAATATGCTAATTAGACTGGGTAGTGGAACAGCCTTCCAGAACAGCGGGGTCATGAGTCAGCCGGGGCTGTGAGGGCTGAGCCCCTTGCCAGAATTTCGTGCATTGGGCCTCTAGTGTATAATAAATAAACCATCCTCTAAGTTGTGGAAGCTCTTTGTTTACATAGTTATTTTAAAACCAGGGAATTGATATTTCAGGGCAGGTACTTTTTTCAGATTATGAAATAATGTATATTTATTGTAGAAATTTAGAATTATAAAACTGCTAAAGACCTTTTTTTTTTTTTTTTTAAGAAAAAACTTATAATCCTACCATCTAGAAGCAAGCACTATTGCTATTTTGATGCAGTTACTTCCGGCCCACATTTTCCTGAGCCTTATTTTTTACTGTGTTGATATGTCACAGTTTTAGATCCTGATTTTCTTATTTGGCATTATAATGTAGGCATTTATGTAGATAGACGGCATTTTTATGTAGGTATATAAAAATGCCATATACCTACCATCTCTAATGGTAGGTATATGGCATTGTTCAGCCATCTCTAATGTCGGTATCATTAGAGATATTGAAGTACCAACATACTGATTACCTAATAGATTGTTTTATAGCAATAGTATGATGCTTTAAATATATGCCTATATTTTATTTTGATATTTAATCTCTTCAGTTTTTGGTAATCATGGACAATAAGTATGAAATTTCTTTCATGTAAAGCTTTCTCTATATTATGTATTATCTCTTAGGGCATATTAAAACCTATAGAAATGTTAGGTTAAATAGTACTTATATTTTCATGGATTTTGAAGCTCTTTGTGAAGTTATTTCACACAAAGATGGTGCAATTATGGTTCCTCCTTTAGGATAAGAGGATGCCTATTTCAGTATTCCCATGGTGCTGCTGAAGGGTTTTTATGATGCCTGAAGAGCTACAATTCATTTCACCTCTTTGAGTTCCAAGGATTTATTTCTTATTTGCTATAGGCACTTCTTTGTAGTTTTGGCCTAAAGTTACATGTTGGGTTAAATCTCTGGAGTCTGCTAGTTGGTGAAAATTATTAGACAGCTAATGTCTATTTACCTATTGTGTTGTTTTACATGCATTGTGGGGGGGAAACTAATGATAAACTATTGAATTACATAATTAATAGTGATAATGAAAAAATGCCATATTCATAAAGTTTCTTTCTAATATGTATATTTCTGGGTGATTCCTGAGGAGATCATGCCATCTGCATCTATTCCTCATGCACCCCTTTATGTCAGTGGGAAAAGGAGGCCATTGTCTCCTCAGGTTGGCATTTCCTGTTTCATACTTATCTTTTGTGTGTGTGTGTATGGTAGGATATATTCTTTTGAGACATTTGCCACTGGTCATCACCACCTTCTTATTGCTGACATGCATGATCTTGTCATTTTCTCGTTCAGGGAACATTTGAGGGTTAGTCTCTGGCTTTCCACTCACCAAACCCTTATCTTTGCTTCTAATCATTTCAAACAGCCATGGTTTTAAAACATCTTAGTGTTAAGCTCTAACCACTTCATTACTTTACCTGTCTGTCATGATTATCCTAAATCTTATGATCACCAGATATTTCAGCTTTCAAAACGACAAAAATCAAACGCACCTCTCTGACTGTAGTCTCCTGTTGTCCCAGCTTAGTTTTGCAGAGAGCTTCATGGCATCCATGCCACTGTGCACTGATTTTCTTCCTATCCATGTTAGATTCGTGGGTCATCATTTTTCTTATAGCCTTGAAAATACTCTTAAAAGCCTTGCTCCTTCTCTCCACCCAATCACACCAGCCTGGCAAAAAAGGGATGTGTAGGAAGGACCCCATCCAGGTATAGCTGTAGTCCTCGCTCTCTCACTGGCTGGCAGTATGGCCTTGGCAAGTTACTTCACTAATCTAGGCTATATAAATTGTAGTGTTTGGATTGGATCACTGTTTTCTAAAATATAATAGACCCCAGACCCAGATGTTACACAATAAAAGAGTTCCACAGTCTAATGAGTTTGGCAAGCACAGCGTTTTATTCCCTCTTACAAATTTCGTCATAATAACAACTTAAAGACTCTAAGAATTCTTGTAGAGAGAAAAGAAAACACACACACACACACACACACACACACAGCTTAACCTACCATTTCTCAGCCTATTTGGTTAGGGAGTCTCCCACACTTAATTCATATCTGCAGAACTTGAGTTCTGTTGAACACACATCGGGAAAAGCTGGGCCAGCCTGTGCTTGCATTATTATTTCTGATCTTTAATTTCATGATTCTGTAACTCACTGTATGTGCTTGTTCAGTCAGTAAGAATATTCAGGCTAGATATACTTTAGGATCTTCATAATTCAGTGAGGCAGATTTATGCTACATATCACCCAGAAATAAAATAGTGCATTGACGGTTGTCCTTCTTTAAGAAGCATTCTTTTGAGATCAGCAGTATTTTATATGCTCTATCAGAGAGAGAGAAAGAAAGAAACTATTTGTATGATTTATTAACTACAGTGTGTCAAGTAATCTCTTATTCCACAGTCATCATTCAGTGAAAATGAAGGTGTTTTTTTTTAAGACCTTACTTCAAAGTCACTTAAATGAAAAAGTAGATACGTTTTTGTAGGGGCGTGGGAAATGTGTATATATAAGAATTGCCAGACACTTTCTTTGCATAATTTAGTGATTCTGATAGGTTGCTTGAGTATGTACAAGTTAAACAGACACATGCAAGTACAGGATTGTAGAGTTCAAAGGAAAAGCAAACTTGATTAACAAAAGTCACTGTCAGAGACTAATTGTAATTCTGCACCATATGAATCCTTGAATAATGTCTCCTAAAAGGTCAGCCAAAGTCCTGCTTCTGTCTACTGTTCCCTTAAAGAGAATTTTCAAATTTAGGCATTTTCTGGCATTATAGAAGTCAAGAAAGCTATAAGGCTTTTTTTCTCTTTCTTTCACTGGTTAAAGCACTGAGAGAATGGTGAGAATAATAGTTGAGCCTTTCTGGTCCAGTAATTAAGAGATTTAGCTTTTAATTAAGTTAACTAAGTGTACTACATGTGAATCGGAGCTCTATAAATTGTATACATCCCCCATTTACTTTCTTTGCTTGTTTCATTGACTTAAATTTTTTTTTGATAAAATATTTCTGAATTTGAAATTAGTTATACATTAAGTTAGCATATTAAAGATTCATGCCAATGTCATTAGTTATGCATTTTAAAATAATTATGTTGGTTTTGTTATAAATATGGGATATAATTTCCCAAGAGCATGGCAGAAATAATGAATTAGTACTTAGACATTTTTTCCAGCTTTAATGATTAAATGATTGCTTCAATAGTGTAATTCTTCAACTCTACATAATTAATGACTCTGAATAAGCAATTAAATTATGTTTAATTTTGATAACTGTTATGATTAAATAATTACATATTTTGTTATTTCTAAAAATTAGTCACTTTATTGGCTGTGATGTTGATTGAGTTGTCACTCACTTAATTTATTGAATTTTGTTTTACAAGAAACATTTAGTCAGGCAAAAAGCCCAAGGCAAATCTCTGTGTTTATTGTCCAGAAAAGAATAAAATTTGTGGTCCAACTACAAAGCCAATTACATTTATAAGTAACTGATTCAAGAACTTTCTCTAGAGAACAGTCATTATTGATACTTTCTGATAAATTTTCTGAGGCATCCCAGACTTTTCTGTCTATTTTGTCCTCTTATACAATGTTCAATATTCCAAGAATGACTCAAAACAAATTTCTCCATTTTTACAGAGTACACTTGTTTGGTAGCAAAATATTAAATGTCAGAAATAAATTCCAAAATATGCATGGTATCTTGTTTACTTTCATTCGAGAAACCACCGGAGGAATTGCTGTGCTGGGATGAAGTAGGTGAGGGGCTAGCTGCTCAGTGCGAGTGTGACTGAGGTTTTCCTTTGTGTGTCACATCTGATGGTGGGCTTCCCAACAGGTTGGGTTTGGCTGTTCCTGTACCCTCCAGGAGATCAGAATGACAGCAAAGACACACACAAATTATTGAAGTTCAATATCATAGGTGCTCTGTCAGAAACAGGCTGTTTTTATAGGAAGACAATTTAGTCATTTCAACCATGGGCATCAGTTTGTAAGTTTGAGGTTTCATTTACCTTCCCACAATTGGACACTGTGGTGGTGTCATTAATGACATTAATACTGTCCAGAATCAGGCAGTTAGTTATATTTGTATCAAATCGAAAAAAACATAAAAATAGGACCTGGTTATGGAAAACTATGATAATGAAGAAGTTCCAGACTTGATGATGTAAAGAAATATTAAAAGACTGTTTAGCCTAAGGAAGGGAACACTTGGGGGTGTGGCAGCACTGGGTAGATGACTAAAGATGCCATAACACCCACTCTTACTATTCTATGCCCGCCTATAAATTTGTAGAGGTGAGTCAATGCGATTTTCAGAACACCCTAAGTTACATGCAGTGAGTACATTAAGAACCTAAAGCATCTCCATTGGTATGTAACACTTTTCTAGATTGGAAGAGAATTGTTTTAAACCCTCTCTCTGTGTGCTTTTCATTGCATCAAATGAAAATTTCTAACTTCAGGAAGGGGAGAGGGAGGAGATACTGTTTTTATTTATTTTATTTTATTTTATTGATACGAGTAGGAAATACGTTAAATGGGATTCTTTCTGGTGACAAAGTCACTTTCTACAGCTATAGGAAGGTCAATTCATTAGCTCTTTAAGGCCAGCAGGTATCTTTTATTGCTTTGTTCAAATAATAGAGCTCGTTGTGTTATTAACATACCATTCTGGTTTTCAGCATGTAACTCCCAGTTACTTAAAATGTTGTTTTGAACAACAGTATGATGCGTAAATTCAACAAAATGAAGAAGGCCTGTACAGGCCTGTGTTAAACTCCCTGATTCACAATTTCAAGCCCCAGGGAAAGTGATAACTTGATTCAAATGAAAGGACTTACCATGGCGATTTGCTTTTTGTTAAGTTAGTGTTAGAAAGTCTTGCATATTCTGTGCTGAGAAATGTTGAAGTTCTGTTCTGTGTCAGAAAACAGGATCAAAAGAGAAGGATTTACCAGTATGATCCATAGTATCTTTTTCATTAATGTATATTTTGCACATCTGATACATGGCAAATTTGCATTTATTTTATGGAAAACATCAGCTCCATATACTCACTACAATATTATTAAATTTTTATATCTTTATTCTTTCTAACAGGCTATATTAGGATCTTTTTTCTCATTTCTTAAAACAGACTCTGTTAGTGAATTATTCTACCCCTAGTGAATAATTTCTTGTCTATCATTCATTAAAAGCAGACAAAATGATTGGTTAATGTTTCCTCATTATCTAAAACTGCATGAGAGTACTCTTAGATGATTTTGGTACTTTTTATAAACTTGTAATAAAAGCAAATATTATTGAAAATATAGAAAACATGGATTACAAATAAGAAGAAACTAAATCAAAGGAAACCCTCAAACCCAGAGACCTTTTTTATTTCCATATGCACAACTGAATGTTTTTAATCAAAATGGTCATATTATGATTATTCTCCTTGTGCTTCTTTATTTTAAATATATTTATATCATAATTTGAAATTGCTAGGAGGATAATTTAAAATGTGTATTGAGACATTTGTTAATCTTTTCCTTTTTTTGTTTAAAATTGTCACAGCTTGCTTTTTTAACATTCTGGAATTATTCTTCCCTGGGTACTTCAATGAGATCATGTAATACATAAATCATCTTTATTATTACAGAGCAGAGTTTTGAGGAAAGAACCATGACATGTTCAAATGATATCCTAGTAGTATTGCCAGAATAAATGTATGTTCTTAAAATACATTAACAAAACTTATATTCGTTGGAATATAGAAGAGTAATTCTCAAATTAAACTTTTACAAGACAGAGTTAAGGTTATTTAATGGACGAAAATAAATTTCAATAATACAGAAAGCTTAAATATGAGAAGAGGACTCGTCAGTGGTGTAAAATATGTTAGATGTAAAAATGAATTTAAAAACCTTAGTAAATCATGACTGTGTCATTTTTACTAGACATTGTTTCATAAACTCGAAGATCTGGCAAACTGATAAATCTGCCTTTAAATATTCAGTGTTTAATTTTTAAAATAAATTATCCCTTTGACTTCTACTGCAATAGTTAGCTAAATCTGTCTTAAGGAATGTGGAAATCTTCAGCCTTAGCAAATTAATAATTGAAATTTAAGTAAAGAATTCTGAACTTAAAAAGTCAAACCTATTGTTTTAGTCAAATTTTTGGTGTAATTTCAGAAGAAATAATTGAATTAAAGGTGAAGGCATTGAGGGGTAGTTATTTAAGATATATACATTTAAGTTATTGCCTTAAAATAATTATCTTATTTCCATAAGAACTGATCATGGTTGAGTGAGAACTGTTTTTATGCTGTTACTAGTTGCCGTCTATAAAATGGCAGCACCATTTAAAAAACCACAGAACATTTTATATCTTACGAAATAGTGAAACTTGATAATAAACAGGCTTTTATTTTGATGCTTAGAGATGTGTTCCATTAATATGTGGATTTCTTTCCTCCACAATTTTTAACAATTAAAAAGTATTCTTTGAACAGCAGAACATAATAGCAATTTAGAAAAAAATTTCATTCCACCGAGAACCATTTATATGTCTATTTTAAAAGTAATTAACTATTGGGTTATTATTTCTCTATGAGTGGTTATCGAAAATGTAACAGCAATAATAACCCATGGATATTTTAACCATACATTTCTGCTTCTTAAATGTTGTAACAGAATCCTCTACAGCTTCTCTATATTAGACTCACCATACTATTTAACACAGTGTCCCTTTATAAACTTTGATCAATTCCAAACTCCTAAATGCATCATACACAAGGTGATAACTGCTAACCCATTTTATTTAATCCTCACTACAACCTATATGTTGAAATGAAATAAAAATTAACAAATATCAGTATCTTCATAAAGAAATCACTGGAAGAAATGTTAGTCATTATTTTTCATTAGACTGGGGGGTTAATAGTTTGTTCTCAGTGATGTTTATCCAAGGCTTTTAAAAATGTGTCTTGCCCATAGCTAGTATTTGTTAAATGAATCAGTAAATGAACGAATGAATGTAACATCATGGGTGGCATTTTCACACTAAACCTTGCTCCTATTCATTTTTGAATTTGACATTGAAAACATAGACATACATTACTTCTTCTATTTATTCTACAAATATTTATTTGAGTAATCACTCAGAACCAAGACATCCTTTGATGGCATCAGTAGGTTAGAATATATTTAGTTATTTCTAAAGTTTATTAGTTTCAGAGATATATATTGAATACTTAATATGTATGGGCCAGGTGTTGTAGAAAATCAATCTATCAACCATCTATATCTATCTATCTATCTATCTATCTATCTATCTATCTATCTATCTATCTATCTGTCATCTGCCTAAGTGACCGTTTCACCATTTGACCATCCGACCGGTAGCTATGATGCACACTGCTCACCAGGGGGCAGATGCTCAACGCAGGACCTGATGAGCTGTGGTGAACTTAGCAGCTGAAATTCTCGGGTGATGCACCTGGAATCAGAGAAGAGGGAGCCAGATTCCAGGGTGTGTCACCGTAGAACCACTCTCTCACAATCTGGAACCCCTCGGAGGATGTCACAGAGCCAGTTTTGGCCTGATTCCCACAGGCCAGGCCGAGGGAGCCCATTGGTGCACGAATCCGTGCACCAGGCCTCTAGTGTTATATAAGGGATCAGATTGGACGAAGGGGCTAAAAGTTCAAACACAATGCTGATATCAATGAGAGAAAATAATTTTTCTGACATCTGTGGAACATGGCCCATATGTATAATATTCTCAGTTACATTAACACAGTCCATCTTGGTCCTTTATGGATTTTTAATTTTGAAATGAAGAGTAAATATCAAGCAGAGAGTATCATTTTTATTAAAAAGTATGCCTCTTCTAAAATATTACGATAGGGTATATTCATTTTGCTTAGGCAAATCCAGACCTTTGTCAGAAGTATAAAATTAAGGGTAGCGATGCAGTACTCTTTCTGTTCTTCCTAATTACTACTTGAGAACTTTCAGGCACCTGATGACGTAAATAAGTTATGAATTAAAAACATTCAGTGCCCATTAGTTATCAAATCAGCACTTAATATGACTAGAAACAAACTGAGTCTGCCCCATCTACTTGACCCTGGTTCAAAAATCCCATGCTTTGTATTTCTCTCTCTTTTTTGTTTTTGTTTTTTTCTTCAGAAACATGTATATAAATAATAATTAAAATATCAAATTGTTATTGGTTGTTTACTATGAGGTATGTGTGGTCTAAGTGATTGAATTTTACTAAATCTTAATCTTCACAACAACCCTATGATATAGGTAATGATATATTCTTTTTTCATAGGGGAACAAACTGAGGTATAGATAAATTAAGTGGCTTGTCTACATATGGGAGGGTCAGGAATGGGATGCCAGGCAATCTAGTTCCATTGCTTAGGCTTTACCCACTAAACTGTGCTGCTTCTATAAAATAGTTTGTTCCTAATAGCTGGAAGTTCTCAGTAAACTACATGACGTATAAAATGGACTTTCAAAAACAAAATGGGAGTTAAGAGATCAACTGAAGGACTTGTATGCATGCATAAAGCATAATCAATGGACACAAGACACTGGTGGGTAGGGGAGGAGGGGGGAAGGTCAAGGGAAAAAAATAGAGACCTATCTAACACCCTTTGTAATACTTTAAGCAATAAAAGAAAATTAAGAAAAAACTAAAAAAAATTGTTTGAGGAAACTTTATGTTAAGAGCAATACAAATAATTATAGGAATGAAGGAAGAGTTAACTTGAGAAGAAATTTTAATATCACATTGTTTATGTGGCAGATGAACATGTAGGCTTATATACTTAATGTAAAGTCCTCTATTACCTAAGGATGGATGGAGATACATTATATATATATATATATATATATATATATATATATATATATATATATATATATATATATATATAACCCTAAATAGAATACAGACTTTGAACTCTGACTCAGTGAGCTATTGTAAGATATATAAGATTTTTCAAAATTATTAATTGGGTGTGGGAACGATCTGACTGTTACCTCTGGGTTACGAGAGGCCAGGACAGTGGGTTCTGAAGAAATTAGCATGATTTATTAGTAGTTCCAAGTCGTATTCATTTCAATTTATCAGCACGACCTTGCTAAGACTCTTTAAAAAGCTACTGGTATTCACCTTCCGTTTCTGTTCTGCGTTGGTTTGAACAGTGGTGTAGTTTTATGGCCTCTTTTCTCAGCTTGTATTTGCTGAAGTGGGTCAGTCTCTGGTTTCAACTTTTGCTACTGTCACTGTCTGAATTTATCAGAATATTTAAGGTCAGTTAACCAGAATAATTTGCCCTTGGCCTGTTATTGAGGTCCTTAAAAGTCAAAATATAAAGACTAGATTCATTTTATGAAAATAGGCGTATAAAGACCTTTTCTAATATCAATGCTTTAACTGCATGATGGGTAATATTAAATGAGACAAAACTAAGGTTCATTCTTCTCATCTTAAAATTTGGTAAAATGAAATCTAATCTGTTTACTATTCCGAAATGTAGTAAGGGTCAAGTAGGATAACATATATTCATCCAGCTATAAATAGGTCCTGTGTCTGTGTGCATTGTATTATTATAATTTATTTTTGGTAATATTCTTGTGTTAACTTTAAACTTTTTCTAAAAAGGCTTCCTCTCAGAGAAATGTATTTTACTCTCAGAATAATCCATAACCTTTTTAATAATTTCTCAACCCTTAAATAATAATGTATTATGCACTTCACAAAAGTTGCATTGTCTCTTATTATGTATAAGCATAGCTACTGAACTTGGTCTAGAAGCATTTTTTGAGTTCTCAGGTGAAGGGGTGTGTGTGTGTGTGTGTGTGTGTGTGTGTGTGTGTGTGTGTATGAAACCTCCATTTAAGCTATCTTTCTACAATTGGCAATTTGAAAATTAAATTGGGTATTTTTAATCTGTGGAGGGAATGTTACTTTGTCTCCTTGTCTATTTAGACAAATATGCCTTGGCAATCATAGAGGATATTGACCTGCTCGCTCTTAAAATATGTATGCTTAAATGCAGTATTTAGTTGCTGACCATTTCACCTCTGAGCACAGCCAAGCTAGCATTCTTATGGGAGTTGACATGTACCTACCAGCAAAGAAAGAAATGGCAGATTCCATTAAATATTGGTTAAATGAATGAAGACTAAATTCATGTTTCAAGAATAGTGTTTTGGCTTCAGAGATAATGTTCATCATCATTGTCAAGTTTTGAAGTTTAATCCTTGAATATATTAGTTAATGTGATATGAACCTGATTCCTCTTGTTAAAATTTAGTAGTAATGATAACGATTTAATAATTTATAATTTGACCCACACAAATATATATTTGGATGCTATTTCCTTAAGAAAACTTTGACATTAGATTCTTGTATGTAGAATGTGATAGAGGAGATTATACAAATTTACCTACAATTTAGTTTTTTAAAAATCTGTGATGAAGTCCTTCCCCCACCTCAAGAAGAACATAAAAGGTTTTGCCACTGATTGGTGACTTATAAGTATTCTCATGGGTGTCTAAATAAGGTTATGTTTTTTCTGCATTCCAAACAATGTTTTTGAAAAGAATGTATTTAAGCTCCAAAGGGAAAGAAATGGGTGAAATTCTGCAGAATGCTGTATCAAATGCACTGTTTTTGGTACTTCATTAGTGAAAAGGAATATTGTTTCTCTTAGTGCGATGAAAATGATTCCACATATTAAGAATAAGAATTCAGTATTATTTTTTTCTTAAAGAGAAAAAAATCCGTTATATAACTAATGACCATATACAATAGCTTTTGTTCATTTCCATAATGCTAATCACAGTTTTTATTTCATTTTTATTAGCATTTGTAATACTCTAGTGAAGCAAACACAATTCATGCCATGGAATACTTGACAAGGTCGTTGCATTAAATAGCTTCTTCAGTTTTTGCTTAATTTTCTTTGCTTCATCTCATTTTAAATTAAAAACAAACATTAAAACTTTCCTTACGGTTTCTTTTCATAAAGTCATAGCTTAAAAATGCATTTTATCATTTATCAACAGGCAGAAAAAGATAAGTGTAAAAAACATCACCACTTAAAATACCATTACTGCAAAGTCCTGCCCTGAATTGGTTGTTTTTTTCTGTTTGATACATCGGGCACTTTTCCCCATTGAACACTTTCAGGTCATATTCCATCTTAAGCATTGGTATTTGGTCATTTGCAGATACAATTCACTGACAAAATATGGTACTTTGTGAGTGTGTTTTTTATTAAAATGTTAGTCAGATTATTTGTGCAAAGAGGATTGAATTAGTCAATTAAAGTGGCATTTATTTTATAGCCTGTTACTACAAACTAGGGGCCTGGTGCGCAAAAATTTGTGCACTCGGGGGATGGGGGTCCCTCAGCCCGGCCTGTGCCCTCTTGCAGTCTGAGACACCTCGGGGGGGGATGTCTACCTGCTGGCAAGCCTGGCCAGCCTGGGTGAGGGGCTGAGGGCCATTTTCAGGCTGTCCACAGCCCCTTCAGGGTTCATGCACTGGGGGGTGGGAAGGCTGGTGAGTGCAGCCCACCGGAGGGCCCACGGAGGGCCCACGATTGCACACGCCTGGTGGGCCCATATCGCTGAGGGGGCACACCTGGTGCAGAGCTGGGTGGCAAGCCAGGGGCGGACGCTGGTGCAGGATCCCTCGGTAGGGCCCTGCTGCTGAGTGAACACACCTGGGGTGGAGCCGGGCAGCGAACTGGCTTCGGATTCTCCGCACTGTGCAGCAGACGCTCCCGCACGCCCTGTGGAGGCCCCTGGGGGGCGGATGAAGGTAGCAGACCCTGGACGGGTGCTCCCACATGCCCCACAGAGGCCCCCGGGGCAGAGCCAGGCTGCGGACCAGGACGACTGCTCCTACACACCCTGCAGAGGCCCCCGCACTCCCGCATGCCCCGGGGAGGCCCCCAGGGGGTGGAGCCAGGCAGTGGACCCGGGACAGGCGCTCCTGGATACTCCTCGGAGGCTCCTGGGGGTGGAGCTAGGCAGCAGACCCAGGACAGCTGCTCCTGGACGCCCCGAGGAGGCCCCAGGCCAGATCCCCTCTCCCACTGAGCTGACACACCTGGCACAGCTATGCCGGCCGGCCGTGGAGACTCCCAGTGCAGAGCCGCCCTGCCAGCCTCCATCTTGGCTGGGTAATTTGCATACAGACGCTCTGATTGACTGGTGGGCGTGGCCGTGAGCAGAGGCTCAGCCAGCCTAGGCAGGCAGTTGCAACAGAAGCCTCTGGTTTGCTCTAGCTCCATGGCTGTTGGCCTCCATCTTGGCTGGGTTAATTTGCATACAGCCGCTCTGATTGGCTGGTGGTAACGGTCAAATTTTCATGTTTCTCTTTTATTATATTAGATTCTGTTCTTTACCCATTGGAATTAGGATAGTTTAAAGTTTATTGTATTGTTTTGATTTGGGGAAAGTTATGACCCTACCTTTCTTTTATCAAATAGTTATGTGTTCTGATTTTAAAATTTGAATGTACTAAATGAATTGCTATTAAAGTTTATATATATTTTAGTTTCTATGTGATGTTAATTAAAATAGTATGGAATAAAAAATTTTGAAGAAACTGGATTTCAGTATATATAATCAGAATTAAATAATAGAGTAGAGTTTTTTAGTTATATTGAATGATAATAGTAGAGCATGTTGATATTTTTTATTATAGTAATGCATGTCTATTGAGGAATAGATACAAAAAACAAGAAATTGAAAACTTTTTACTTAAATCACCACATTTTAACAATATTTAATATATTTTTATTTTACTCTTTTTTGTAGTTATATTAAAAACAATTATAACATTACGTGTATCTATCTTGGTTTCCTGCTTTGTTTAGTTCACATTGTATTATAGGTATTTCTAAGACCGTTTATCATTTTTTATATTGGAGATGGTTTTATTTAGGCTTTCAACACTACATTTTCTGCAGCCATTTGGCATTAATAACTGGCAAGCCTCTTGATTAAAATATGCAGATATGACAATTTTAAGACATACATGAAAGTTGTTTACTTAGCTTCTGTATTCTCATAGAGAGTTATGTATAGTTAGGAGGGTGAAAGGTACAGATACAATTTTTCTTCTTTCATCCTCTTTTAAAAGCATAACTATCAGGCTTAAATTTGACCATTCTTCGCAAATTCTTCTTTTCAGTCATCATGTTATGAAATCGAGATGAATTCTCAGTTTTTTTAGCATGCACATGGTAAAACATACTATATAACATAGCATCTGTTACCTAAGGTCTTGAAGTTTAGGAATATTTTGTTCATTGCTTTATTTCCAGTACCTAGAGGGGGAAAGGCTTGTTAGCATGTAGAATAAAATGAATTTTAAGTTATTTAGAACATATTCAGTTCATAATTTGTACTGTCATGCGACTGTTTTAACTAATATACCTAGTGTTTCTGTAGTACTGATTAGGTTTTATCTGCAGTATGTTCTACATCTTGGTTGCATATTTATGGAAGAAGTTATCTCCTAAATTACCTCCCTGCCATTCTCCTATCAGTGGAGAGAGGCATAGAAATGAGGGTATTTTTTAATTTCATTCAGCAAAATGTCTGAGGTGTAGGGCCCCACAGAGATCTCATAAGAAAAGAGTCTTGCCCTAACCAGTTTGGCTCAGTGGATAGAATGTCGGCCTGTGGACTGAAGGGTCCCAGGTTCGATTTGAGTCAAGGGCATGTACCTTGGTTGTGGGCACATCCCCAGCAGGGAGTGCGCAGGAGGCAGCTGATCGATGATTCTCTCTCATCAATGTTTCTGTCTATCCCGCTCCCTTCCTCTCTGTAAAAAATAATAAAATATATTTAAAAAAGTAAGGAAATAGTCTAGGCTTCATGTAGACTTGGGAGCTAGATGGTTCCATGTTGTGATTTTAAAGATTATAACTATTTCTGAGATAACTAAATTCATTTATAATAATCAATCTATTGTAAAAGGAATATTTATTAGAGCTAGGCATCTAACAGTGACCAAAATATTATGAGAAAATATGATAATTTGAAATTCCTAAAGAACTTTATATTATTCAGACTGAAGAAAAGAAGAAAAATGAGAAATTCAAGTGCGTGTCAGAGGGAATTGATCAAATAATTTCTGTATTTACCAAACACAGAACAAAAGAAATTATGAAATAGTCTTTGGTCCAAACTAAAAATTTCCTATTAAGTTAGAATTGTTAAATGTGAAGTTTTGTTTAAAAGTTATATTTGCATGGTAGTTTTTTTTAACAAAAAGTTCTTTCCTAGAATGAATCTATAAACTCAACTGTAAGAGGAATTTGGATTTTAAATGTATAAAAATATCTACTAAACACCACATATTTCAATGGAACTTTTCTATTTTACAGTAATAAATAGCAAAGGCTAAAATTCTTCAGATATTAAATGTGCGTTTTTTTTTTGTTTCACAATAAATATTAGAGATACACTTATTGAGTGTATGATCACTTTCAAACAGCTCTCCTGCTAGTGGATGAAAAGGTTATATGATATTGCTAATAATAATAGCGGCTGAACCTTATTTATTATTTTTTGTTTGTTTTTGTGAGCATGTGCCTTTATTATCACATTTAGTTCTTCAAGCAATACTCCAAGGTAGACACTGTTTTTATGTTTGTACTAGAGACTTGGTGCATGAATTCGTGCAGCAGTGGGGTCCCACGGCCTGGCCTGTGGGATCGGGCCAAAACTAGCTCTCGGACATCCCCTGAGGGGTCCTGGATTGTGAGAGGGTGCAGGCCAGGGAGGGGCATGGGAGGGGTTTAGGAGGGATGCGGGAGTTTGGCCAGCCAGGGAGGGAGCATGGGAGGTCTCCAGGGGGTGTCTGGCCCATCTTGCTCAGTCCCGATCAGCTGGACCCCAGCACAAGCTAACCTGGTCAGATTGCCTGCCCCCTACTGCTCAGTGCACATCATAGCGACTGGTCAACCAGTTGACTGTCTGCCTCCTGGTGGTCAGTACATGTCATAGCGAGTGGTTGAGCTGCCTTACCATGTCATTAGCATATTACACTTTGATGGTTGAATGGATGACCGAACGCCCAGACAATTAGCATATTATGCTTTTATTACATAGGATTACCAGTGAGGAAACTGAGGCTAGGAGGTACTGTAAGTAACCAAAGGCTGTGAATCTAATAAGTAGGAAACCCAGATACTGAGCCCACAGCTCCCAAACCCGTTCTGTTCTTTCTGCCAGGGGGTAGAATGCTATGTGACAAGGATGATATGGGAGCACAGCTGCTGGTTAGAGCTCTTTATCAGCCCTGTGACTTCCTGAGACTTTAAAAATGTCTTTGGCCTTCGTTCTGTATATTCATAAAGTGGGGTAATTGTATTAGTTGTATCATTTGTGAGGTGATCACATATGGAAACAGTGGCTAGCACATAGGGAATATTCAGTAAGAAACAGAAGAATAGCTACATGTTACGAGAAGAGAGAGGAAAGCTTCGCTTTGACGACAGGTTGCATGATTGCCAAAAGCTTTATTGAAATATCTGCCTTTGATTTTAGCTCTGAAGTACAAATATCATTAAATCAGACAAAGAAAGGAGAGAGCAAAATGAAGTGGCTGAGAACATGGGCTATGGGGTTAAACGGGCTTGATTTCTTGTCCAGGCCCTGCCAATTACTAATAAATTTCTAGGTCTCCATCCCTACGTATTAAAATCAGGACAGTACTGACAGCTACTCTCATAATGTTGTAAAGAGTGGATGAGTCATTGTATGCAAAAGGGCTTAGAACAAGGCTTAGCACATTGTAATGTTAGCTATTTTTATCATGAATTTACCTGTATTTTAAGACAGATATTCTAGAAGCAATAAACCATATGAATTGGCAGAAAGAGAATAGGAAATATAGAAAAATATGATAGACTTTTGTAAATTAAAATTAGCACAAAAAAGACATGTTATTAAGAATACCATAGAGTTTAGTGTTATTTTTAGAAATAAGCATACATTTTAAACATATATATTCAATCATAATGAAATTGGAGAAAAAATATCCAAAACAACGAGAGGAATTATGAGATTAACTTGGTGTAAGCTAAAGTAGAGAGGGAGGATAGTTTCTTTTATGGTACAAATGTATATTTGAAAATGATATTTTTGTTATAAATGGAAAATATATGGAAGAAAAAAGGTTTACTTCCTGGACACTTCTGTTGTAATATATTCTGATATCTATTGTTAACGTTTACTTTTCAAAGTTTTGCATAACCATTTGCCAATGAAAATCTCATCCTTCTGTATTTTAATTCTGAGCATAACCTATTGATATCATTGTCCCAGAGTAGCCCTTAACTGCTTTTGCCCTGAGTTTAAATTGTGTATTGTTGGTACAGCTGTCTAGCTTGGTGAATTGGAATGATCTCTGTTAGCACTATATTGAATTCCTGTGATACTAGAATGACAGCTTCTCTGTTTGCACAGTTTGTTAGGTTTGAGCAGCATTTGCCCTAAATAACGTTAGTTTTACAGGAACTACTGTGATAATCATCATGTAAGCCTAGTTGTGCTCTTAAAAAAGCCCTAGCTTCCTACTCCAAAGAAAATTATGGTTTCATTTGTTGAAACAGTTATTGTACTTCTGAAATTATTACATTGTATTGTTGAAAAATCTTGTAATTATTTTTCCTAAGGCAATAGAAGGCTATCAGCATAAATTTAATGAACTATTGAAATTAATTAATTAAATGATTCGTATGAACTGGGTAAGAAACAAATCAAGTACATAATTTCATCTAAGTGACCCTGCATTCTTCTAAATTTCATATGATTATAGTCTTATTCCAAAAGACTGGAAGTTATAAATTTCAGTAAGTATTTTATGGACATAATAACAAATATCAGAAGTGATTATGCAATATTCCTCTTTGTATATTAATAAAGAATATACAATATCTATGCTTCATTTTGTTAGAAGTCCTGAGAACAAGGTCCCGATTTTAACAAATCACTTGTATAAAGCTAGTTATAGTGAGCTATTTAGGACTCTTCACATTTGAAAACATTTTGCTCTTTATTTACTCTGCCAGATTTTTTCTGGTAGTGACACTCATTTATCCCTTGAAATGACTGTAAGCGTATCGACACGCGGCCCAAAATAGTAGCCTTTTATTTCTGTCATTTTTGAATATAGTAGATTACACAAGGGCAGGGTCACAAGACCGTGTGTGTGTATATATATATATAGTCTTGTGACCCTGCCATTGAGTAACTCTCTCAGGTTGAGAATGTTTTATGTTCTTCGTGCTGCAGAATCATCATCTTTTGAATGGTGATCATGTTATTTACTTTATAAGTTATGATTTCTAAAAACATGAATATAAAACACCAAGTATGACATTTATAGTTTATGATTATTATTTTTTAATCATCACCTGAGGATATACTTTTTTCATTGATATTTTATTTTATTTATTTATTTTAAAATATATTTTATTAATTTTTTACAGAGAGGAAGGGAGAGGGATAGAGAGTTAGAAACATAGATGAGAGAGAAACATCAATCAATCAATCAGCTGCCTCCTGCCACACCCCCTACTGAGGATGTGCCCGCAACCAAGGCACATGTCCTTGACTGGAATCAAACCTGGGACCCTGAGTCCACAGGCCAATGCTCTATCCACTGAACCAAACCAGTTAGAGCTCATTGATATTTTAGAGACAGTGGAGGAAAGGAAGGAGGGGGGAGAGAGGGGAGAGAAGGGGGGGGGAGAGAGAGAGAGAGAGAGAGAGAGAGAGAGAGAGAGAGAGAAAGAAAAAGACATCCATTGGTTGCTTCCCACCTTAGCCCTGACTGGAACTGGACCTGGGCATGGAGCCTTTGATCAAGGTGCCCTTAACTGGGAATAGAACCCAGAACCCTGCATCTGCAGGCTGATGCTGTAACCACTGAGCAAATCAGCCAGGGCCATTCATAGCTTTAATAGCTAAAACCAATTCTGTGTCCCTTATGTGCTAGAGGCAGTTCTAGGGCTTTCACTTGGACTACTTCTTCTCCCCCCACCCCCCCCTTTTTAAAAAAATTTCCAACTCTTTTATTTTTGTAGTCTGAAGCAGCACAGAAAAAGTCAACAATCTTTTCTATGAGACAACTCTTCAAATAGTTCAGTGAATTACCTCCCTTTCACAGCTGCTTCCATGCTTGGTCTTTGTTTTTTCCAGCCCCCAAATTCTGATACATCTTCTCTCACAAAACAAGCTCTTTAGCCTTTCTGTGCTCTCACCAGAACATTCTCCATGTGTTACTTCTGGTTTTTAAACACAGATCTAGCAGATCTCAGCTGAGCCCCATTCATTTCCCTAAGATATTGCATCTCTACCAGGAATTCATTCATATCTAAATTAGAAAGTTCACTGATTAATTCCATCTAACAATAGGAAGGAAGGAAGGAAGAAAGGAAGGAGAAAGGAAGGGAGAGAGATAGGAAGGGGGAGAGACAGAGGCTGAGGAGGAAGGGAGAAGGGAGGTGGGGAGGAAAGGAAACAAGAAAAAAATACTTTAAAAATTTGCACTTGGACTACTTCTGATCTTTTCAATGATACGTTAAGGTAACTAATAGTTCCAATTGTGTAGATAAGCAAGTTAAGGCACAGTTTAAGTTGTTTAAATTCACGAAACTAGTGTCAGAGTTAGAATTTGCAATTAAGTAGTCTGGCTCCAGGCACAGGCTTTATGAATTAGTTACTATCTATCTATCTATCTATCTATCTATCTATCTATCTATCTATAAAAGAGTAATATGCAAATTGACCATCACTCTGTTACATCCACAAGCCACACCCACCAACCAATCAGGAGCAAATATGCAAATCAACTCAACTAAGATGGTGGTGCCCAGTCCACCTTAGCCCCCCAACTGAAGTAGCCAGGCCTGTTAGCCAGGCAGGTGGTGGGGCGGGAGGGGGGGGGCGAGAGGCGGAGACATCAATCGCAGGAAGCTGGGAAGGGGTGGAGCTGGCGATCACGGGGGTTAGGGGGTCTTCTGCCCAGGCTTGTATCCTAGGCCAGAGGCTACAGGCCTCGGTAGGGGTGGAGCTGGGATTGGAGGCGCAGGGGTGGAGCTGGTGATGGGAGTGAATTACAGAGGAAACACCTTTTCTTACTGCTCATTGGCTAAGCTCACGGTATGCCACTTGTAATATTCTTAGTAACTTGGGTAATAAGAATCCAAAAAGGCATCTAGGGTTTTTCCACCACACTCCTGGAGAAAAAAAAATGAAGGTCCACTGCTGGAGGGCTAAGAAATGTCATATCCTGCCCTAGCCGGTTTGGCTCAGTGCATAATATCTCTGCCTGCTGACTACAGGGTCTGGGTTTAATTCTTACCAAGGGCAGGTACCTAGGTTGCAGGCTCCTCCCTGGCCAGGGCCCAGGTCAGGGCATATGCAGGAGGCAACCAATCAAAGTGTTCCTCTCCCTTCGATGTTTCTGTCTTTCCCTTCTCTTCTACATTCTCTAAAAGTCAATGGAAACATATCCTCAGGTGAGGAAGGAAAGGAAAGGAAACAGAAGGGAAGGGAAGGGAAGAGAAGGGAAGGGGGGGAGGGGAGGAGAGGGAAGAAGGAAAGAAAGGAAAGAAAGAAAGAGGGAAATAAGAGGGAAAGAGAAGAAGAAAGGTCATATCCTATGAAAGACACATCTTGAAAATGCCTAAAGAATCTTGTCATTTCTTTATGGTTGAGAGACTGGAATCCGTGTTGATGAAAACACCTTGGTGTCTGCGGTTACTGGCAGTGGCTGTAGCAGCGGAGTGATGGGGCTGCTTGCCTCCCACAAAGGGAGGCCAGATTGCGGCTTAGTCCTACTCCCCATGGGGATCAGGGAGTGGGCCTAAGCCATCAGTAGGACACCCCCTGAGGGCTCCCAATATGTGAGAGGGACAGGTTGGGCTGAGGGACCCCCCCCCCCTGCACAAATTTCATGCACCGGACTCATAGTGTGTGTGTGTATTTTAAACATATATGTAAAATTTGTGATACATAACTGGGTGAATGGTCAAGACAATAAATGGTAGATCTTGCCTTCTAGAGGTTTATCATGAGGTGGATGATTATATGACATGTGAAATATTGACTATACAAGGCAACATTTTGTCATGTTTCTCTCACATAAAAACCTGTGGTCCATCTCCAGGGCTTTCAGTTCGTTTTTTGTTTTTAAACCAACTATGTACCTCGTATTTTACAATATTTATCTACACAGCTGTTCCTCCACAGGATATTAAGCTTCTTAGAAAGCAGTGTTCTTGTGTTAATTTTGTATCACACATATACTGTGCAGTGGCTAGAGCCCAACAGGTTGTGAATGAATGTTGTGGAATGAATGAACAAAAAATGAAGCCATCAACGTGAATGATGAAGCGGAGGAGAACATTCTAAATTTGGGACTCCTTAAGGTTGCAATTAGAGATGTGGATTTGAGAGATCACTGAAATTCAAAAATAGTAATGGTACTGTAGTGTGTGATTTGTGATGGTCTTTTCTCTTTAGCGGTAACCATACCAAAACATCCTCATCAAGTTGTGAACAGCTGTGTGGTACATGATGTTTTAATAGGTGTAATAAAGAAAAATTCTACTCTTATGTTCTTAAAACTGTGTAACAATTATGACAAACCTTGCTTTAGCCTCAGATTGAATTTCTAGAGGGTACATGAAACAGTAGGATATTCTCTCAATGCTTATCTGGGAAAAGGAATGGAAGATGAGATGGGTATTGCAGACTAATGCCATTATGCCTAAGCCATGAAACAATGGTAACGACATTATGATTATCATGCAGATGCTACTGCCTAGGCATCTCACTAACTGAATTTGTTTGCTCCAAACAGAAAAAAATGAAATAAAAAGGAAACTTTTACTATTGAATTTACTTGACTTTGGAGATCACAGGGTCAAAACAAAACAAAAAAAACTTAATATAATCTACCATTCAGAAGTTTAACAGATTTCTCAAAAATGTAAAAATTTATTTTTTTTTTAGCTCCACTTAGACTGCTAAAGGGATTAATATTTTGGAAAATGAAAAAGGCACACAGGAAAGTCTCTGCAAACACACACTGCTCGATGTTTAAGAACAGTAGAGCTAAAGGATCTCAACAAGAATGACATCATCCATACATTGTAGGCAGGGGGAGTGTACCTCCCTGCTTGCGCTGTGAGGTGGAGTTTGGAGCAGGGTTGCTGCATGTCAGGAACTCCGAGCTTTAGAGTCAGCAGAAGTTATGAGGGGATGTGTCATGGCAGCAAATCTGAAGTTGCTTCCACTTCAAAACTAAAAGCAAATCATGGAACTCCTCAAGCTCTACCGCAGCAGGTTGCCCTGCCTAAAGTGTATGGATCTTGCAGAACTCCAGTTACTATCCTTAGAAGCTGCAAATATTAATCAAAAAGCCAATTTTCCTTATCTCCTCTTTCTTTATTTCTCTAAAATTGCAGAATAAAATAATGAGTAGTTCTATTTTGTGTAGTTGGAATTCTATGTAATGCCTGCACCATTTTCAACGTATGATGAATGTAGATTAATGAGAATAATGATGAAAGGACGAAACATGATATTTATAGGGCTTAGAAAAGCTATTATTTTAATTCTCTTGTGAAGCTCATTCACTTTCTCAACAAATGAGATGACTTATTGGATAACTGATTTGAATTCAGGCTTACAGTTTGCAGTTTGATTGTATGCTACCTACTTTTCCTGAAAACAGAGCAGTAGTTTTAGGGGGAAAAATAAAGATATTTTACTTTTTTAAATAAATAATGGTGCTTAGTTCCTTTATTTTAAAGCAGCTTGTCTCCCAATATGTTATTAAAGATGCTGAAAAGGTTCTAGATTTCTGTAAAGCCACAATTGTATGGGACACAGAAGAGGCAATAGTTTGGGTAGCTTTACCATCAGCACCAGAAACATCAGTGTCTGTTGATATATTGAACATGCACAGGTGACATGCAGCCATCATGCCAATGTGTATGCTGAGTCTTCCTAGTGCATCTGTATCATTTCTCTCAGTGGAAAATAACAGGATGTCGCCTTGCAATTTTTACTACTATATAATAAAATATAGCCATAATAAATAGCATCTAAGCACATAAAGCAGATTTGGACTGAATCCATTTAGCCTTCATCACTTGGTATAGCTCAGGCTTTTAAGTAGTTGTATATCCTAAATTGGCTTAATTTGATCAAGTTGCATTCGACTTGGACTGCAGTGGAGTAGAGACAGATTTTTATTTTCATTTTCTATTTAATATTTAGGTCATGTTTTATTTATTTACCTTTGTACTGCATTGTGCTATTAACACAGTTTGTCCAGATTATAATCTATATTGTGCTTTGAATAAATTAGTTGACCTTGGAAGCTATTATTACTATAGTTTAGTTATTGTTACTATTGTTGTTATTATCCCTCATGCTGTTAATTAGTTTCAGACCAAAAATGTTGCACATTGTCAAGAATTTTCACAATTGGCTGAGTGTCCTGGGGGCAGGAGTAATGTTACATTCACTTATGTAGCTCTGTTAGCTAGCCCAACTCAGTTTTACTGTGTGTGTGTTTTTTTTAATTGGATTGATTATTGATGTTCTTACTTAAAATCTAAATATATAGATTTTCTTTGAAAATGTATTTTATAATTTCGTTCACTTTAATAGAAAGAAGGTTAAAGTTACAAGTTAAAATACAGAATTTAAAAGCTTTTGCCTATTAGTAGTATGAAAAAATGACTTGAGCGGGGGGTAAAAAATAATTTCAGCCAAGATTTTCAAACTTCTGCTCTGCTGCTCTCCTGGAAATACTTCATTCCTTTTAGATCTTCATTTTTTAACAATAATAACAGCATGCTATTCTTATAGTTATAAGGTACATATTAAGCATTTAACAAAAGATAAATTTATGGCTGTGTTTTCTAAAAACATGGTCTCTTGGTTTTAAATACTGTTTCAAAGGAATGGCATGTTAAACTTTATTGTCAGTTATAGTAATAGTTATAGGTAAAGTTATATTTACATACTTTATCCCTATGAATTTTAGTATTTAATTTTATTGTTAATGGAAAAGTGGAAAAACAATAGAAACAGTATTTTCGTATTTTAACTATAGGTATCTCCTTTATAGGTCCTGAATGTATACTGTAAAATAAATTGGTTATATTCAGCTAGAGGCCCAGTGCAGGAAATCGTGCATGGGTGTGGCCCAGCTGCCTGCCCTGATAGGGGCCAATTTGGGCTGGGCCAACAAGAGGTGTGGGGAGGCACAGGATGTTGGCTCACCAGCCCTAACCCCAGGTGGGGTGGGGGGACCAATTGGGAGCCAGGCCAGCTAAAGGGAGGGGCCGCAGGAGGTTGGAAGGGGCACATCAGAGCCTCGATCAGGCTAGTTGGCCACTGCTGTGCGCGTCATAGCTACCAGTCATTGAAGTCATTCCTGTAGTTTTGGTCATTCCATCGTTCAGTTACTTGTGAATTCATTCTATACCAAGTAAATTTTAAAAACTCAGTATTTTAATATAGATATTGTATTTTCCGGTGTATAAGACGACTGTGTGTATAAGACAACCCCCAACTTTTGAGAAGATTTTCCTGGGTTAAAAAATCGTCTTATACACCGGAAAATACAATAAGTAATTAAAGTAACTAAAAATAATTTCTAGGGGACATTGTTTCAAAGGAGTGATAAGCATTCCCCCCTCACAGTTATGTGTTATGAAAATAACTTAAATGACATATACATGATATATATATAAATAACATAAATATACTAAGAATAATGTCCACAAAAAGGATGGCAAAATACACACACATATTCTCTAAACTTCATCAAGGGTGTTAATTTTTAATTGTCTGTAATACCAGTATAATTTGAGCTTATCTATAATAATAGAAAGGTAATATGCTAATTAGACCAGATATCCTTCCTGATGAAGCTGGGGCCGGAGGGAAGCCAGCCTGGGTTCTGGGTGCCTGACAGTGGCAGGAGGAGGGAAGACTGGGTCCCGGTGCCAGAGGGAGGCTGGTGCCAGCAACCAGGGGAAGGAAGACCTACTCTTGCACGAATTTTCGTGCAGCGGGCCTCTGGTTGCTTCATAATTAGTTTGAATTACACCTGCTCAAAACTTCAGTTATAAGGAATCTTATTTGGGTGGGCGTTTCCTGGGGTCAGTAAATTCTTTTAGAAACTTGAGGCAAACATCCAAACTGTTAAAGTAGCAACATTGCAAGTATCTGGCAGTTGATTAAACTCTTCCCAGAGTTCCGTCTAGGTGGGCCCAGTTTTCCTCAGAGCTGTAGGGATTTGGTGTGGTTGTTATGTCCGTTTGCTTTCTCTGCTTCTTCTGAATGCTCAGGGTGAGAACTCTATAGGAAATACCAGGTCTTGATCAAGGGCCTCTCCGTGACTCAAGTTCACTGAGTTTTAGTACAAGATGATTTTAAAAACAAATGTCCTTCCTGATTTAGGACTATGTTAGATTGATTTGATTTCCAGATGTTGGGATCTCAGATAAAGGACTTATTGCTGTGGAACATAAAGCACACCATTCTGAAGACTTTGGTACTGAAGATTTCCTGCTTAAAGCCTCATACAAAATGAGAAATAAAGCTTCATGCAGTGAAGTACAGGCAGTGTAAGAGTGGAACAGGAAAAAGAGGAGAAAGCAGAGGAGCCGTGCCATGGTCATCTGATCGTTGGTACGTAAACTAATCCCTTTTAGTTGTCCAGCCAGATTTCTTTTTCACTGTGTAGAAGCATTTATTTTCTTCTTTTCTGCCTTTTGATCCTAC
Source organism: Murina feae (assembly GCA_004026665.1). NCBI lineage: Eukaryota > Metazoa > Chordata > Mammalia > Chiroptera > Vespertilionidae > Murina > Murina feae. The sequence goes on from PVJC01000701.1 coordinate 97,118, forward strand.
TGCCCCCTGCACAGTTGGAACGTCCCCAAAAGACTTAAGGCAGAGGTCACTTCTCAGAAGCTTTTTAAACTTAGTTAGAATACATTTATTGATTTTTTTTTTTTTTAATGACCAAAGGAATGAGGATTTTGGGATAAAGCTCATCTGAGAGCCAGTGTATGCCTTGGCAATCTGAACTCTTTTCTACCTTTGAAAACACTTCATTAGATACATGATTCTCCTCATCAGTAAAACGCAGGCTTCTGGCATGTTGGATTTTCCTTAAGTTTGATATCAGCTGACAGTTTGGATTCTTAGTCATAGAAGATAAAGATAATTTTTCTAGGACAGAGAGTCAGAAACTACCTAATTATATAAAAAATCAGTAACTTCTTTTTTAAAAATTCAGTCCTGGGTCTGTAGAAAATATTTGGTAGTATGTGTTGGCATAATAACCTAATTTTAGGCCATTTTCTTTATATTTAATAGTTTGAGTTTACATTATTTTATTTATCTAAATTAGCCATGACTGGAAAGTACATTTTTGTGAATCAAAAACCCTGCTAATTAAGGATAGGGTAATGTTTAAAGAAAAATTCCTTTTTATACTTTGACATTTTTACTTCAACGCATTTAAAAAATTTCTTGCTTAAATTTGAACATTAAATAAAACATGACAAGATTTCCTACATTTATAATTCTCAGATAATTATCATATAAATCAGAAAGTGTACTATCTAAGTCATTCTGGTTGATACAGTCTTGGCTCCAAGGTTCCACATTATGCTCTGGAGTCAAAGGGAAGGAGATATGGAACAATGTTTAATAAGAGATATGGAACAATGTTTAATAATACACAGTGTATCATTAATAATACACAGCGGGAAGGCAGGGGAGGGCTGGGGGAGGTAGGAGATCAACCGAAGGACTTGGATGCATGCATATAAGCATAACCAATGGACACAAGACACTGGGGGAAGGGGGTGGGCGGTGAGGGCATGTGCTGGGGAGTAGGGGAGGCCAGGGAGAAGTCAGTGGGGAAAAAGGAGACATATGTACTACTATTTGTAATACTTTAATCAATTACATAAAATTAACAAATAAAATAAAAAATAAAAGGATTACAAAAAAATAAAAAAAGACAAAAAATAATACATATTAAATGGTGGTTATTATGCACTCGATTTTAAAATTATTTAGAAATCCTTTAAATAGCAAATATCTCCAATACATACAAAGTGAATTTGTTCTTATACAACCTTTCAAAAATATATCTACTCTAATAAAAGAGTAATATGCAAATTATCCATCACTCTGAGACACCTAAGCCATGTCCACCAGCCAAACCATGCCCCCAGCCAGAGTTTCTGTATGCAAATTAACCCAGCCAAGATGGTGGCCAGCAGCCATGGAGCTAGAGAAAACAGGAGGCTTCTGTTGCACCAGCAATGGAGTTGAAACTGCCTGCCTAGGCTGGCTGGTCCTCTGCTCAAGGCAACAATGTTTCAATTATAGAAGCCACAGAGCTGAAGCAAACAGGAGGCTTCATTTCCTGACTAGGCCTCTGTGCAAGGCAACAAAGTTTCAATTATAGAAGATAAATAAACCCCAGTAACCTGATTCCAGCCAGTCTCACTGAGACCTTGGGTCAATGGGAGCTGTGGGCAGCCTGAAAATGGCTCTCATCCTCTCACCTAGGCTGGCCAGGTACCCCAGTAGGGACCCAAACCCTGAAGGAACTGTGGGCAACCTGAAAACAGCCATCGGCCCCTCACCCAGGCTGCCCAGGCACCCCAGTAGGAATTTGATCCCTGAAGGAGCCATGGGCAGCCTAAAAACTGCCCTTAGCCCCTCTTCCAGGCTGGCCACACCTCCATAGGATGAGGGTCCCCACTGGGGGGCTTGGCCAGCCTGCAAACAGCCATCAGCCCCTCATCCAGGCTGGCCAGGCATGCCAGCAGGTGGACATCCCCCGAGGGGTCCCAGACTGTGAGAGGGCACAGGCCGGGCTGAGGGACCCCCCCCCCCCCCCCCCCCGAGTGCACAGATTTTTGTGCACCGGGCCCCTAGTATATTATAAAGAACAGGGAAAGTGTATTTTTTCTTTTTGTTTGTCCACCGTAAAAAATAAAAACATGTATGCGCTTTACAATGCGTATTCAAAGGGGCAGTAACCAGTTTCACTGTGTTGAGGTATACTTAAAAAATTCTATGTAATTTATGAATTGTAGTTCTTTATTTAACAGGAATTTTGAGTGCACTCTTTTTTCTTAACTCCTCCGTATTTTGAAAACATATTTATTAAAAATTTACTATATTGCTACTGAAATTGAAACAGATGAACACTGATCTATATAATCCTCTTCTTAACATCTTAAATACTAAAATATTATGTTAGATTTTCATTACTATTAAAACAAATGTTCAAATTATTTTGGACTGTTCTGTCATAGAAAATATAAATGTACTTTTTAGTCAGTTATTATTTTATGATATAAGAAATAGGTTAGATTTTAGTATATTCTACCAGAACATGATTATTTAAAAGTATAGTGAATAAGAGTATTTTATTATAAATGAAAGAAAATCAATATTTTCTATTATTATATTTGGAAACTGTGACTAGGAAGCAAATATATTTTGTATAATTATAGTGATAACATAGCCATTTATGAGGAGGGGAAAATATTAAATTGAATGATTGCTTTTTACATTGACAACTTGAAAGCTATTTCTCAAGCAGAGGCAAATATGACTTCTACCAAAAGTAGGTTTTCAGTTGTGAGGACGTGAAACACAGAGTTTATACTTGTATTATTATTTATTACTTATTATTTTCCATACAAACAACCATAACCCTACCTTTGTACCACTCTGTATATGGTGAAGGAAATGACTTTTCTGGAAGCCAACAGGTCTCTTAGGGTTAGAGCATCGGCTGCTTAAATCCTCTGGCCCCAGCCATTGCTCCGTCTTGCCCACACAGAATCTCCTCTATGCATTGAGTCCTTTTCTGGGTATCGGTTCTAGCCTTCCATAATCACATCTGTTGTATATTTTACCATCTTTTCTTTCATCAGAGGTAGCATCTCCTTTTTCTGTGTATGGCAGAATGTTAGAACTCCTGCTGATAGCACATGGTTCACAGCAGGTCATATTTTTTCCCTTATGTCATAGGGCAATAGCTGCATAGATCTTTACATAGGAACAAGCTACTGCATCTTGGAATCAGTCCTAGCCCTGGCTCAGAAAAATATTTGCTTGTGGGTATGAGAGATTTAGGTAGTTTTGAATACTTGGAAAGTAATAATGGCCTTGCACTTTATTATGTTGGTTAAGATGGAAGAGTATAGCAGAAGCAGACCCCTGGAAAAATTAACCACTCCAGTACAATGTCTTATCCGAACACATGTTGGGATGAGAGTTGTGTTATATATGCCATGGGCTCTGATTAATCCAGGCATTACTACTTCTCTGTGAGCAGTGCAACAACATCTCTGTGTAACTGAATTGTAAACGAAAGGAAATAAGTAAAAGGCCTAGTCATTGGTTATTAATTTAATAAATAGATGCTTTTCTCCCCTCCCCTCCTCTTCCCTCCTCTCCCCTCCCCTCTCCTCTCCTCCCTTTCCTTCCTCTCCCCTTCCCTTCCTATCCCATTCCATCCTGTCTTCTCTATGTTGAACAGCAAACTGTCACCAAAATAGATTTCTTCTCTCATCTTAATTATAAAATTTTGATGTTCATTTATCCCACATGTAAAAAGTTCAGAGTTTTATAAGTAAAAAGTCGGGTAATACATTGATTAAGGTTTGATGATTATTATGTGAAGTTCTTTTCTCCTAATAATAAACTATTGCCCGACTCCTGTTCAGTGGTGGAGTATCAACCCATGAACCAGGAGGTCTTGGTTTCATTCCTAGTCAGGGCTTGATCACCAGTAGGAGGTGTGCAGGAGGCAGCCGGTTGATGGTTCTCTCTCATCATTGATGTTTCTCTCTCTCTCTCTCCCTTCCTCTCTCTCTAAAATCAATTTAAAAATGAATATAATTCTATTTGTTTAGACAACTGACTTTATATAATTTCAATTATTTTAAATTTATAAAGATTTGTTATTGTATCTTAAAACACTTTTTTTTTTTGTGGGGAAACGAGTAAACTCAGATCCACCAGGGTGACTGTCAATGGCATACATTGGAACCTCTAGTTGGAACCGGCAAAAATAAAAATGTTTTACGTCGTCGTCGTGTGTGTGCCGCTCATAAACTACGCAGTGAAACGTGGTACATGTGCAAGTTTTGTAATGTACCCCTGCACAAAGGAAAGGGTTTCGAACGCTACCACCCAGTGGCGGGAAAATGCCCGCTTACAAAGTTAGTAAAAGATGTGTTGCATGACCTAAAAGAATTTCCAGGACGAAATTCCACAGGATCCTTACTGTTATAACTGGAAGTAGTTTTTCTGGAATAAACTCTTCTTAATTTATTGTGTGACCTGTCATTTTCCATATTCCTGAAACTGTTGGTTTTGGAAATTTTATCCAGCTTTGTCATTGATTTGAAAGTTTTGCCCCAAGGCCATCTCCTTTTTACAATGGCTTACTTTTGGGGCCTGTAGAACATCACACAAGGAAAATGTGATACATTTAGGTGGCACTTCCGATTTAAAATGCATGCACCAGGAGTTTAGAGATGTGATTGTGTTGAGGCAGATTTCATGGGAGAATGAGACCTCAGTGTTGTATTATTATGATAGTCAATGTGTAAGTATAGACAACTGAAGAGAGCTTTCTTGGTGTAGCCATTGCATTAACAAGCCACTGTGTCCATTATAATCCATTTGAGGAGACTGTCAGCACCAGAAGCTGGCTAATGTAGAAATTCTTTTTGGTCCAGTTGTTTCCAAAAAATGTTTGCAGCAGAAGAGAACATTCTTCCTATAGAGGGTCTTGAAAACTAGACTCTGGATAGCTATAGGGTGCTTTTGTGGATTGCTGAGCAGAAGACCTACATGAGGAAAACAAGGTCTCAAGATTACCCTGCACATTTACCAGAATAGAATTGAGAGAGGACAGAATGATGCAATAAATACCATTGCATTATGCCAGGTATAGGGCCTATGGTGAAAATAGTGGCAGGAGACCAAATGCAGAGGAAAATACTTTGGAATCTTATTTTGTACTATCAGTTTATCATCATGGTAATCTTTATAAATTGCCACTTTGTAATCTATAAAACAGAAAATATATTTTCTCTGCCTATATCACGTATAAGGCTATAAGGATTATGGTATTGAAAATGCCATGAAACAGATCTGAACACTCCATAGAGAAAATATGATAGTGCATTATGATGATTATCAATAAGGAATGAAAGTAGATATTTGAAGATAACTCATAGACTAAGTAGATACACTAAAAAAATCAAAATTGGAAAAATAATTTTAATAGAATGAGTAAAATATTTATTATATTTTTTAAAAATCTCAGTCTTTACATATCTTTTAAAAAAAATCTCACCGTGATTTTACACTAAAAACTATCTGCTAGTATTTAACTCACATCAGAATGAGCTCTTAAAAATATATTTGTACATCTCACTTCCTGATTTCTTATGAACCTTTATTGAGTAGTTCGGTAGAATAAGTCACATAATTTTGTAATCCGTGTCTTACAGAGACAGTACAATATCTTTTTGTCTCAATTCCAGACTAATTTTTACGGATTTTTTGCAATCTCATTTATATACCAGACTGGGAAGATGTATTTTAACCATTAAGTGTTATGAAATTCTGATGATTACTTTTTGAAAAAAAATATCAGGATGTTTATTTTTTGCTTTACTTATAAATGTTCTTTGCTCTAATATAGACAGCAGTAATCAGTACGGTGCTCTTTGAGAAGCTTCAGAGTATAGACTCTGACTTTGGGTCACTTGTGTTCAAATTCTGGCTTTACCCTCAGTGTCCCAGAGTATTTATTTGTAAAATAAAGATCATCTTCATATCAACCTCAATTTTTTTCTTATAAAGGTTAAGTGAGGCTATAAAAAGTGTGTTTCAATCCTTAAAACAAAACTCAAAACTTTTTATGGTTAACTGAGAATATAGTGTTGAAAAAATAAAAGTGTTTAAAATCTAGAAATTTGTTTAAATGAAAATGTTTCTGTTACTGTATCTTTCTCTTTCTCCCATATTCGGTTCTTATTCCCTATCTAGAAAGTAAGTGTAAACTCTGAGTGTTACTTTTGTCTGCTCATTTCACGACCGGACCCACAGCACCTAGAACTGTGCCTGGGCAATCAGCACATATTTGATGGCTGGATGGATGAATGAATGAATAATGAATGAAGTTGCTCTACTTCGTAAATTTGCTATCTCAGCATTAGAAAACTTACATTGAACATTCATTTTTACTGGTGTTTATATTTTAATCAGTGAGTCAAATTTATTTTCCATTTTTGATGTGTTTGCTTTTAAGGTTTTTTTTTATCTAAAGTGGGCAATTTAAGTTTAATTTTTAATCAGAACTGTCTAGTATTCATTACCAAAGTATTTTCATGTAATTCAAAAGACCTAGAGTGAATCACAATACTAATTGCTAGGGTTGCTCTTTATGTCATTTGAAGAGTAATGAAAATATATTTGTATGGATTAACACACCAAATTTTTATACCCTCAGCCAGCACTTTCTGACCACTTTCTCAAAAAATAACAACAGTAGCTCCTTTCCACAATCCCTTGTAGGTCAATTTTATTAATTAGAAATTTACCTTATTACTTCATACTGAGAGTGCTATTCGATATGATACCTTCTTCTGACCCTCAGGTTTTCTGTTTCTCTTACTATTTGCCTCTTCCCTTTTCCCGTTCCTGTGTTTTCACTCAGACTTGGCCTGATAACTCCTAGGAGGCTAAGGGACCCTGTGTGAGCTTGTTTTTTTCTTTGAGTTGCCTGCTAACTCTTAAGTGACTTATGTGGAGGTAGTTCAGAGAATGAATCACTGAGATGTTGACTAGTCAAACTGTAAATTGAAGATACTCTTTTCTTCTATACAAAAAGGAAAGCAAAAGGTCCTGTAAAGATAGCTGTACAAACAAATGCAAAGACACATATAATGGGCATTTTTGTTTTGGATTTCAGTTTATGGGAAGCCAATATAGACAGTTTGCAATAATATTTTTAACCAAAAAATATAAATGTTTTTTTTATCCGGTCAGCATTTTAAGGCCCTTTTAAAAAATATTAATCTTTATTGTTGAAAGTATTACAAATGTCCCCTTAAATTCCCCTTGCCTCATTAGCCCCTTCTATCCTTCCTTTACCCCTCCTCTCCCTAGGCCTTCACCACACTATTTTCTGTGTCCATGAGCTGTGCATACATACATACAAGTTCTTTGGTTGATCTCTCCTACTACTCACCTCACTCCTGCCTTCCCTCTGAGATTGGACAGTCTGGTCCATTTTTCTGTGTCTTTGGATCTATTTTGATCATTGCTTTATTTGTTCATTAGATTCCATATTAAGTGAGATCATGTGATACTTGTCTTTCTCTAATTGGCTTACTTCACTTAGTTCTTAGTTCTGTAAGGGGTGCTAGTTCAAATAGAAAAAGTAGTCATAGTCCCCGTTCTCAAACAATTCGTGTTATGGTAGAGGGTTCAGCGTGAGCATCAGGGAAGATCTGATTAGTTCTGTCTGTGGTGGGTCTGGTGATGTATGAACTAAGTGTAAATACTAATGTTTGAATTTCAGAATGTATTTCCTAAAAGAAAGTAAAATGATTTAAAGGGTGAGGATATCTGTAGGAGAGTTTGCACTGCCATTACCCATGATTATTAGTTATGAAGAGATAAGCTTACTCTTAAAAAACCAGAGAAAATTACCGTAGGTAAACAGCCAGTATTTATTGAATATGCTCCATTTGTTGAAATTATAGTTGTGCAGGGAAATACATGAAGGTGACTAAAGAATTGCTTTCAATTGCCTATTTAGTAGCAAGCCTGCCTTCTGCCTTTAAATATGGACTTTGATAGATAGCTCTTGTGGCAAAAATAAAAAAAAAAATAAAATCTCACAAATTGGCCATGTATGGGTGGATACTAACTAGAAAAAATGCAGTGAGTTCCACTGCTTTAATATTTCAAATCCTTAAACAAAATATACGTAATATGTTTTTTAGTGAATATCTTCCTTGATTTGTGTGTGCGTGTGTGTAATTTTAATGAATAGTGATTCAGCGAAAAGAACTTAATTTTTAGTTTATGCTAATCACTATCTGACAAAATCTACTTCCTTATCCATAGATAATGAACTGTCATTGTTTGGCATGTATATAGTTAATTAACCTCCTGCTAATAGCATAATACACCTAATAGCATAATAAATACTAAGTATCACAATTAACTAATGCATCTGATGCCTGAAGCACTGTGACTCACCAGAAAGTTTAAAAATTGATATGACTGGTTGATAGAACCATTAGAAAACATTGAAATTCCAAAGAAACACTTGAATGACATCATGCCTCTTTTTGTGAAATGTCTGACATGTTGATTATTAGTTCAATAAGAAAACAATAATAAAAGGAAAACATTGTGGAAATTTAAGGAAAATGAAGACGATCCCTCTTATAAATCTACCATTTAAGTAAACTTACATTTTTCACTTTTTTCTTTCTAATATGATTAAAATGTGAACTTTAGATTATTATTATATTTACAGCCTCAGTGTATGTACACATTTGTACATAGAGAATATGTACTAACGTGTATGTTTGTGGGTATATATGGTTAGATAGAAAAATGTACTACGGAGTTTCCCAGTGTTTTATAGGTTTTTTGTTTTTTTTTTTTTTTTTGTGTGTGTGTGTGTGTGTGTGTGTTTCATAGCAGTTCTCTGAAGGTAAAATTGAATAGATGCATCGTAGGGTCTTAGTTTGAAGAGCCTGTTGCAACATACCAGAATAGCTATTGGAAATCCAGAATATGTATTCTTTTAATTAGGAGAATATTTAAATTTGTTATGTACCAAATTTATTACCTTTTCTGAGTGAACATTATAGTGAAGTAGATCATGTAGGAAAAGGTGTCACATGTAAAATAAATTTTGTTTTTATACCATGATTTTTCTGCTATACTACTAGTACCTTACACATTGTGGGGGAAAACTACACTGGCAAACAATGAAAAATATAAAAACCTACTCAAATAGTACGACAACTATAACCATAAAATAAAGCATTTTCATCATTAATTTAATGTATTTTTTGTTTGTTTTTACAGAAGTGTTTAAACGTTCAGTAAATTGGAGGAAAAAAACATGGATGTTTAACAACTGAAAACCACATTAAGGTAATTAGTAGATTATTGTTGCCAATCTATTTGTTAGTAATTTACAAGAGTATTTAACATATTTATATTCAAGTTAGTATATTCTTTTATGAGTGTCACATTGAAAATTTATATTGTATAATGAGTTATTAGAGTTAAATTTTACATGTTTTGGAAAATCAATTGATATTTCTTGTGGATAAATATGTAAATAATATAGTTCAAAGTATTTGCTGTGGTGAGGAATTATATTCCAGCTATATTAAATATAAATGAGCTACTAAAAGTAAATAATTTTATTGGCTCTATACCTCTTTGGAAAGGCAAATAGCTATACTACCTTAAATCTTTGATAATTATTCAAAATTTTGTTTTTAATTGCTGCATGCATACCCACACAACAAAAGTTACTTTTGTTTAATTTATCCAGTTGTTCTCAATTACATATCCGTGACAGTAAATGTGAATATTAGCAAATGTGGATATTAACAAGTAAATTATTTTTCAGAAGCAATGTTTTTATTACAAATATGTTTATAGAATTCAACATAAAAGATTTTGAAGAATATGACCTTAGGCCAGCATACAAATGTGCATGTTCTTCAAAAAATCATTTTGAAACCCCAAAATGTGGGTGTTTTGAGCCTGGTTCTTGTCATGAATGAAGTTGTGGACAAAAATGATTAATGGAACCAAAGTTTATTGGGAGAAGCCAGGCCTGGAAAAGGTGTAGCTGGGGTTCCAGGAGCAGGACAGCGTCCAGAGCTTTCTTTCCATGTTACAGTGGCAAGTAGTTTAGCATCCAAGCTAATCAAAATCTATCAGTCCATGCATGAAGGCCACATGGCCATAAGCCACAATGCTTGCGGGGATGTGCTCTCCTGCCACAGGAATGAACCCATTGCAAGTTGAGGGTAAGAGGAAATAGCACCTTTTGATTTGGGGAGTGGAAACAGCCTTGCCACCTCCCGATTGGTCTTTTCAAGGAATTTCACCTTAGCAACATACTTGGGATTGGTTTATACACCATACTGCTTTGTGATTGGTAATCTGCAGCTTCCTGTCTTAGCAATATCCATACATCTTAAAGTTCATGGCCCTGGCTCTTCCTGCCCAGTTGGGGTACCTTGGAAACTCCACCTAGTTTTATTTCCTACACCCCCTGGTCTATGTCCCTGTCCACATAGCTGACCTCCGTCTCCTCAATTTGAAGGCAAACGAGGCCTTTATAATAATTATTCAATAGTGAAGTTGAAATTTCCTGTCTTTTTGAAATTACTGAAATTAATTTCTGGAGAGCAACTTTTGTTATCTATAATGTAAGTAAGTTATTATAAATTAGAGGCCTGATGCACAAAATTCGTGCAGGGGGCTTGGCCCTTGCAGGCCCAGCTGGCCCTAGCATCCCCTTGCGGCCCCTTGCAACCCCTTGCAGCCCCTCACAGCCCCGGCTTCATCCGGAAGGTCATTTGGCTCTTTGGTCTAATTGCAAGTTGAGCCTGTTCTTTATTATATAGGACTAGGGGCCTGGTGCACAAAAATCTGTGCACTCGGGAGGTCCCTTAGCCCGGCCTGTGCCCTCTCACAGTCTGGGACCCCTCTGGGGATGTCCACCTGCTGGCGTGACTGGCCAGCCTGGGTGAGGGCTGATGGCTGTTTGCAGGCTGGCCAAGCCCCAGTGGGGACCCTGACCCCATGGGGGTGTGGCCAGCCTGGGTGAGGGGCTGATGGCTGTTTGCAGACTGGCCAAGCCCCCCAGTGGGGTCCCTCACCCCATTTGGGTGTGGCCAGCCTGGGTCAGGGGCTGAGGGGCGCTTTCAGGCTTTCAGGCTGCCCACAGCTACCATTGTCCCAATGTCTCAGAAGGCTGGCTGTTTATCTTCTATAATTGATACACTGTTCCTTTAAGCCGGGGCCTATTAAGGAAACCTCCTCTGCTTCAGCTTGAGGCTTCTATAATTGAGACAATGTTACTCTTAGTAGTCAGGCCAGGCCTGCTGTCCATGATTGATACTTTGTTGCAAATGTTTTGCCTGGAGCCAGGATAAGCGGAGTTGGCCACAAACAGTTTCAATTTCACTCCTGCTGCAATGGAAGCTGCCGTTTACTCAGGTCCCTGAATGGTGGCCTCCATGTTGGCTGGGTTAATTTGCATACAGTTGCTCTGATTGGCTGGTGGGCGTGGCTTAGGCATCCTGAAGAAACAGTCAATTTCAATATTAAGCTTTTATTAGTTTAGATACTAGAGGCCCAGAGCACTATGGGCATGGGGGGGATCCCTTCAGTAGGGGCCTGTGCCCTCTCACAGTCCAGGACCCCTTGGGGGATGGCCTAAGCCGGCAGTTGGACATTCCCTGAGGGGTCTGTAGTGTGGCTGTGAAGTTGGGAGAGGCTCCTCTTGCCACTGCTGCTTTGCTCACCAGCGTCAGCCAGAAGCCAAGCTCGCTACTCCTTAGCACTGTCTCGGAGGCGGGAGAAGCTCCTGCCACCGTTGCTGTGCTCGCCATTTGTAAGCCTGACTTTTGGCTGAGCAGCGCAAGCCCTGTGGGAGAGCACTGACTACCCGGGGAAAGCTCCTGCATTGAACGTCTGTCCCCTGGTGGTCATTGTGCATCATATCAACTGGTTGTTCTTCCATTCGGTCGATTGGCAAATTAGGGTTTTATTATATAAGACTAGAGGCCCAGTGCACGAATTTATGCACAGGTCTGGTCCAGCCAGCTTGCCCTGAATTGGGGTTGATCGAGCCAGGCCAGTGGTGGGGCGGGGCACAGGAGGTTGGCTGGCTGGCCCTGCCCCTGATTGGGATTTTGAGGGCCGAACAGGAGTGGGGCCTGCTGGGGGTTAGGAGCTGCCGTTGGTTGGCCACCTGCCCTGTCCCTGTTCTGGCCAGGACCAGCCGTGGGGAGGGGCCACCCCTCGATTGGCCCGGTTGGCCATCCTCAGTGTGAATCATAGTGATCGGTCATTCCGGTCATTCTGGTCACTCTGGCTTTCTGGTTGCTTGGCTTTTATATGTATAGATAGACTAAAATTAGAAGTATTAACTTCATTATTCTTCATATTAAACTAATTCATGTTCATTTTGAATTACTGATATAATATTTTTTATAAGTTATTATCCATCTGTTTTCAAAGGTTTTCTAAGGTAATGAGTAGCTTAGACTATAAAAATAGTGCACTTGCCTTTGTAGGAACTAACCTGTACAATTGTTATTTCTTCTTGTGATATTTTTATCTTAGTTTCATTGTCAGTGCTTGCTTTCTACATTTATTCACAATGCAAATTAGTATTATTTTTATATTCCAGAATAGATATGATTGAATTGATTTTATTTATATTTACTAGCTTATTTATACATTAACATACATTTGCAGACATTCTGTTACTGACTTGCATATGAAATAGATTTTGGTACTTAGAGAAAGAAATAAATTAAACAAAAATAGGTTGCTTTAATCATTTTAAAAAACCTGAAGCCAAGCAATATCTGATCTGCCTGCTCTGGAGAAAATAAATACTGGTGCGAAATTGAAACTCCATGGGAATTATTATACACATTTTTAAAAAAGTCAAGAGCAGACTGTAAGGAGACAAAAAGGTGGGGTGCGGGTCACTTTGGTGGAGGCGCTTGAAACCTCATGGAAGCTGTGAAATTCACTGAGGCATTGTTCAGGCAGGGACGGCGAGGTCGTGCATTCCAGGCCAATAGACCAGCTTGTGGAAAAGGACACGAAGGAGCAAGGGATGGCAGATGAAGGATGGATAAGTCCGGTGCGGCTGAAGGATTAGGCACATGTGGTCGGACAATGTTGAGAGATGAGTCTGGAAAAATAGGTTTGGAACAGTCCATGGGATATCGGGTTTGCCATAATAAAGCTTAATTTTCCATTGTAATCTCTAGAATGAATTATTAACTTAATGGAACCTATAGAGTTTTTAGTAGAACATTTTAGAACCTAATCGGGAGGAAAATAAAAAAAGAATTAAGATCTTATAACATTTAATAGAATGACTGTTATAGTCCCCTAAATATGAAGTTTCTGTAGGAATCATGGGACCTTTTACAGTGTTGCATGGTGTTGAATGATTGGCAGTATTTGCTTCCTTGTTTTTTTCACTGAAATATTCATATATCATAAATTCACCTTTTTAATGTATATAATTCAGTGGGTTTTTGTATATTCACAAAGTTGTATGAGTATCCCCACTGTCTAATCCAAACCATTTCTTTTATTCCTAAAATAAACCTTGTACCCATGAAAAGTTACTTCCCTCCCCCCTGCCTTCCTCTGGCAAACTAATATACTACCTGCCTGTGGATTTACCACAGAAATGGAATTACATAGTATGTAGCCCTTTGTGTGGTTCTTTCCCTGAACATAATGGTTTTAAGTTTCATACTTGTATGAATTGGTACTTAATTTCTTTTTATGTCTGAATAACATTCCATGACAGCATATGTGTATATCACATTTTTCATCCTTTTATTAGTTGATGGACTTTGGGTTTTTTACACGTTTTGGCTATTGGGAATGATGCTGCTATAAGTATTTGTACACAAGTTTTTGTGAAGTTATATGTATTCATTGCTTTTAGATCTATACCTGGGGTAAAATGGCTGGGTGATATGGTCACTGTATTTTATCTTTTGAGGAATGCCAAGACTATTTTACATTTGCACCAGAACTACACGAGTGTTCCAATTTCGCCATATCCTTTCCAGAAGTTATTGCTGTCTGTCATTTGGATGATAGCCATCCAAATGGATGTCAAGTAGAATCTCATTGGATTTTGATGGCAGTGTTTATTTTTAAGAGTATTTTAGTGTATTGATCTTGCCTGTGTTTGGATAAGTACATTAATGGAATTATTATCAATTTTAAATAGACTAGTCCTCATATTTAGACAGTTGATTTTATGAAGTGTTAAATAAAAATTACAAAATGTAGATTGTTTTATTACTACTTGCCCAAGTCTACAATTAAAAAAAAAAAGACATTCTTCCTACTCTTACTATAGGTTATTTTTCCGATTCATTATCCTATATAATAAAAGCCTAATATGCAAATTGTCCCCTCCAGTGGTCGTTCGACCAGGAGACCAGGAGTTCAACTGCTCGCTATGACATGCCCTGACCACCAGTGGGCAACACAGAGTATGATGGGTGTTGGCAGCGTGCTGTAACCTCTTGCTGGTACCTGGGGGCATGGGTGATGGGGATGGAGGTGCGGTCAGAATGTGGGGTGCCTGCCAAGCTCACTCTCACTCCACCTGCTACCCTCCCCCAGGATGACAGGGCCAGAAGACCATGAGGAGTCTTCCCCGCACCCATGTGTCCTCTTCTGAGTGAGACAGGCTGCAGCCACTGGGACTGCAGGGGCCACTTGGGCTCCCTGTGGGTTCACACAGGAGCCGGTCTGCGAGGCTAGCTGGGAGAGAGCGTGCTGCCCATCTCGCTTCTGTGTGGCACCGCTGGGTGACCTAGGGGCCCACACTGTGCCCTGGTCGTGGAGTCCGGCTGCGCTCACCACATCTCTGCATGGGGACTCAACACAGGTGCTATGACTCAATTGGAGGGGGGCACATGTGGGCCCAGGGGCCAAGGTGCTATCCAGGGCCGAGAGGTCAGCTGGGACCTGCCCTTCCATGCCAGACACTCACGCTATGATTGCCGGCCATCCTAGGGACCACACCCATGTACAATTTCATGCACTAGGTCTCTAGTGTGATATAAACATTAATAACCTCAGATTTATTAATAAGCCAGCTAAACACTTAAAATTAAGAAGACTGTAAAATAGGGCTTTGTCTCTTATATCATAAGTGATTAAACTTGTGCTAAGCACATATTTTGTCTTGAGGTGTAAGTTAATGATAGTATTCAGCAATAAGAATAGCCAAGATTATCTAAACTAATAAAAGCGAAATATTAAAATTAACCGTTTCTCCGAGACAGGGTAAGCCACGCCCACCAGCCAATCAGAGCGGCTGTATGCAAATTAGCCCAGCCAACATGG
>PVJC01000702.1:0-112170 GCA_004026665.1 Murina feae
GCTACAGTGAAGGTACATCTCAGCTCCCATGCCTACGCAGTATGATGACTCAAGTACCCCACAACTGTTCCCCACTGATACAGGGGACTGTAAAGCTAGTTGGCATTAATTTAACAGTGATGCATGATTTTGAATTTATTTCACCTCTATCCTTATCTCATTTGTACAATCAAATTATACAGTACCAACTTGTTTGCAACCACTGGCACAAAGATGCAGTGGCAGTTATTAACTATTAGTGACATCCAGATAATCTAGAATATGCTTTATCTATTTTACTCTCGATTCTGTTTGAAATAAAAACACAGTATTAAATATTCTACTAGAGAAGGCATTTTCTTTCCCTCATTTCTGGAATATGGCTCATGACATAGGCACCGTTAATCTCAATAGCATGGGAAAGGTGGGTGCTATTATTTATGAGAACATTGAGGTTCAGGGGGTTCAGTCACTTAGATTCACCCACCCAGTAAATGGTGTGGTGGAATTCAGACCCAAGGCCAAGTGTCTCTACATCCAGTCTTTGTATTAGGTTGAACGAACCTTTGAGCATTACTGAGTGCTTAATGCTATATGATGCATGGTAGTGACGAGGGATTGGGGGTGTTGCAGATAGAGGAAGACACAGAAAGCAAAAAGGCAACAAAACTTGCGTGGCCAGAGATGGTGATCCAAACCCAGTCCACTGAGATCTTGGGTGTAGCGAGGTTAGATGAAAAGCAGTGAGAAGTTTGGTGCCATATGGACACTGGGTAGCCATACAGATGCCGTCACTCTTAGAATCTCCACCTATGGCTTAGCACTAAGCAACCCATTAAGAATTGAAATGCATGGGTTGCTCTATCCAGAATCACATGATCCGTGCTCCTATTTCCAGGCATTTGCTATTTCCTGCTTTGAGTCTGAAGCTGAATGTTCCTTTCCAGAATCCTTCCTGTCAATCCTTTTGGATCTTCAAAGAGTTATGGGGCTGGTGACCCGACCGTCAGTTCACAACCACAATCCTTTGGGAAAGCACAAAGCTGGGGCCCTCTCTGCCTCCAGGACTGAAAAGGTCATGGAAGAGGTGTCATCGCCCTGTGTTCTTACTGTGGAAAGTCAGGGAAGGTGCTGCTCCACCCACCAACTCCAGGTGCTGAGATTTAGGGAACTAACAAAATTGGGTAACAAATAGGCAGACGTGATAAACTCTCACCCACTTCCATCCAACAGGCTGATAATAGTCAACACAAGCTGTTGGCACAGCTTGCATTTCCTGAAAATTCTAATTTAATTTATCTGCTAGTAAAATACTGCTGCTCCTGTCACAATGCTAACTTTCTGTTATTTTGGAATGGCAAATTGAGTCATGTGAAGTTTCAGAAATTGCACACACACACACACACACACTTACCAGGTAAAGCCATAACAAAAGTCCTTTTTGCCTTCCATATACTTTGAGAACAATGAAGCTATTCAATCAGTGCCCAGAATGATAATTATCTTTTTGGACACATGACCTCATATTGCCAATCTATTAAGCACACAAAATCTGAAAATGAGTGGTATTAGCAGTTCTGTTGAAACAGACACAAGGGAACTGAAACACAAGAAAGCCTGCTTTAGTTCTGTAATCTCCCAAAGAATAAGTGCTAAGAGAATGGTGATTTAGGACACTTAGAAGAGAAACACAGGAAAATAAAACAGTGGATGCATGTGGCTTCTTACTTGCCAGGTACCTAATCTTTATTGGTTTGGGTCACATCAGTATAGGGTGGAGGTAGGAGTGGGGGTTGACTCAGGTGTAGGTAACAACTGTGATGACCTGGGACCAAATTCCATGTAAAATGATTGGTTCCAGGACTGCCCTTCAGTTATTTCTGGTGTGTGTGTGTGTGTGTGTGTGTGTGTGTGTGTGTGTGTTGTATGTGTGTGTGTGTGAGGATCCTAGATATCCATTAAAAGTCTGCTACTAAAGCCAGTCCATGAAATGGCTAGATTTCAGTAGAAGTACCCTCATTCTAGGAGCAATCACATCCAGCTGACAGACCCCTTTTTTCTCTAGAGACATGGGTACAAGTTATACCAAGTCGGGAGTTGTTAGAAGGCATGTGACCATGCAGTGCTCCTCTCATAAACTCTGTTCACTGCTACAGATCCATAGGTGATTCAAGAGAGAATGCAGTCACTGGACAGCTCTTCAATTTAGGGTAGTTTCCTGCCTCGTTGGAACGCTTTCCGTACAGTACAGAAAAGAAGCCATGTTACCTGTTCTTAATAGATCTTAATTTCTTTGTCCTGGACCCCACCATCTGTGGTTCCAAAGTTGTTATTATTTCTCTTAGAAGGCTAAAAGTGGGTTCTCAGGCAAATGGAAAGCTTGGCCAGGTCCCAGAAGTGCGAAGGTGGAATGCTGATCAAGTGTCTCCACTGCCCGTCCTTTTACCCCTCTGTTGCCCCCCACTGCAGCCTCCTGGCAACCAACATTGAAAATGCTTCAGATCAGGAAACCTGGTTGATGGATTAATCAATCAAGAACACATATTTATTGAGAGTGCCTAATTTTTACTTAGCAAATGCTGACCGGAGCAGATGGTGCAGGGAGAGGTAATGGAGGACTCTTCATATTCTGATATTCAACTCGCCATGTACTCATTCAATGGATGCCTATTGAATACCCACACACGAACTGTGCAGCACTCTGGGAAATGGGGATAAAGAGGACACATTAAACTTTTGTTCCAAGGAATTTAATCAGGGTCACAATTTTTTTAAGTACTTAAAATAAAGGTAATGTGTATTATGATTGAAAACAGGCTGCTTAAGCAGCTTCTGGTGATGAACGAAGTAAAGAACTTTAAAGTTGTTTCATATTTTTGAGACTTGGAGGAATGTAACCAAGTGCTGTTTGAGAATCTGATTTTGGCAGGGTTAGATAAGATGGATTGAAAAATATACTGGGTTGAATAATGTTCCCCCAAATTGATCTTATCTGGAAATAGGGTCTTTGTAGATGTAATTTGTTAAGAGGAGGCCATTCTGGATTAAAGTGGCCCTTAAATTCAATGCCTGGGATCCTTATAAGTAAGCCTTATGAAGACATAGACGCACTATAGACACACAGAGGAAGAAGGGCATGTGAAGATGGAGGAGAGACTGGAGTGATGCAGCTGAATGTCAAGGAGCACCTAGGATTACCTGCCATCACCCGGAGCTAAGAGAGACGTATGGAACAGAATCTCCCTAGGGCCTTCAGAGGAAGCACGGTCTTGTTGACCCATTGATTTCAGACTTCCAGCCAATAAACTAAAAAAAGAGATGACTAACTAGAGTCAAGGAGATCAGCAGACTCAGTAATATATAAGTCCTGACTTAGTGGGTGGAGGTCTCAGTTGAGAAAAGAAACACAAGTTTAATTTTGTATGGTTACATGCAAGATGATGACAAAAGACTCCAGTAGAATAAACACGAATTATTTTTCAAAGCTTGTTTTAGGATTAACAAGCAAGTTCAAAGATCATGAATATACAATAATTGGGTTTCTAAAGGCACATCTCAATTTATGGTCCAGAATGGAAAAGAGGAAGCAACAAAAAAGTGAAGAAATTACTGAAAATATTCCATTTAACTCAATAGATATTTATTGAGTCTTGTCTATGTCATGCCCCTGAGAAACACACAGTGAGAGTCAGGTGCAAAACAAGGGGATATGGGCAGTGAAAAAAGTAGTCTGATAGAACGGAAACAGTACAGAGAAAAATAAATCATTGTCCTTGTTGAAAGGCAGTAAGGTTGTCTTTATAGACTAGAAGGTGTTATCTGAGCAAGGGTTACAAGAATCAATCAGGGTGGGTAGTAGACGAGGGTGGAAGAGAGAAGAGACAACCAGAATCCACTGTTGTGTCTGACACTCCTTGTGCAGTCACACCTACCTCCAGTCCCTCACACAATACACAAAGGCACACAGAAAATGTTGAGTAAGTGAATAAATGTATGAAATAATGAAATGACCCAGAAGCCAGGGAAGGAGAGATTTTGGCAAAGAAGAGAGAATAATGCACATTGTCAAGAGCCAGGGAGAGGCTGACAAGGATGAATATAAAGTAATGATCAGGTCAACAGAACCTCAGAGAGAGATCTGAGCTTTGGAAAGTCAGAAGGTAGCTTCTAGGAGTTAAGAAGCCAAAAACTGAATATTGTGAAACCAAGACATCTAATAAAGGTTCAGGTTGTTTGGCAGAAAAATATTGGAGAAGGCTCAATAAAGAGTGAGGGGAAGTTCCATTTGAAGGTGCAGAAGAAGGAAATTGGTAGGTGCTGGAGACATATGGTTAGTTCCTCAGGGGCTAGGGATAGATGAATAAATGAATAAGCCAATATTTACTGAGCACCTACTACTACCTGGAAGACACTATACTAGCCATTTTCAAACACATTTTCTCTTCATCTGAAATCTAGACTTCGTTTGAAGTATTAGTTTTAGACAGAAGAACTAAGTTTTCATCTAACAATGGAGGACAGGGTACATGGATGAGTCTTAGGAGGATCAGTTGAAGGGGTCTCCCCTTGTTAACCAAATATCCACTGGGCTCTTTCCCTGTGCTGAACACCCTCCTAAGGGCCTCAGTTACATTACCTAATGGAAATCTTAAAGCAACTCTAGAAAGTCCCATCATGATTCTCACCTTGGATATATGAAACCTTTGCCAAGTTATTTTAATGTGCAGGTAGTTACTCATGCAACCAGGAGTAAAAGCTAAGTGTCCCCACAAGCAACGAAATATTTCTCAGCCTCCGTTTCTTCACCAGTTTCTTCTCTCAGGGTTGTTGTAAGTTGAATCCTGGAGAAAGTGCTCAAGAAATGGAGGCTCTTGTTTCAACTCTTACTTTCCCCTTTGGGATGAGGTCATTGTGTCCTCCCTAGACCCTCACTCTTCTGCCAATATTTCCCATCACTCTTTGGAGCTGGAGACTTCCTGGAGCCCAAAAGCAGGTACCAGAAGCATTAGGAAATCAAATCCACTGCTTCCTGAGGTCCAAGATCTCTGCTCCTTACTCCCAGAAATGCAGCCATGTTTGGGATGCGAACTAAATATGGAACATGATAAAAAAGCAAAGGGTGTTTCCAAAAGGGGTAAGGCAAACTGAGACAATAGTTTCATGGATCAATAGGAAGCCTTTAAAGGCCACTGATGAGCTAGACTGCAGGACGTTCTGTAAAAGGAAAATAAAATGGATCAATAAGAGACAAAAACTGATATTAAATGGCTGAGATTTACTCCCTGTTCCCTGGTGCTCTTTGCCAAGCTGGTTCTCTGGTCAGACTTGTTCATTTCCTTTCTTCCCTCTGTGATGCGACTCTAAGGCCCTGGAATGAGAGAGAGGAGCCTGCAAACAGCCCCTTGAAAATTGGCAGCAGGGAAACCATAGATCATCTTACCGCTCTGATTACCGGTTATCACTATAAAGGGATAATCTGCCTGAATGCCACAAACTGGGCATGAGGGGAGAATGTGTTTCTTAAACCCAACTCATTACTCGTCACCCTCCAATCTCCAGCAGGGTGGTATGTTTTAAAGAAGTTTCTGGTACATTTTTAAGAATTCATCTACCAACTATGTGATCTTGGGTAAATTCTCTGAGTCTTAGTTTCCTTATTTATAAATAAGTCAGGGTTGTTGCAATGAAATTATATAAATGATCACTGTCCCCTTTCTCATCACCACTGCCAGCACCACTATCTCCAGCCCAACAATGAGTGTTGATGTGGTGAATGCCCAGGTGGCTTTGTGGGGGGCGGGTTAAAGGCAAAAATCTGGGTGGTTTTGAACAAGTTGGAAATCATCTCTAATCATCATATAATTCATCACGGGCCCAGGACAACAACATCTCATCTGTGAGGGCTGGAGGAGACAGTAACACATTTAGCACAGTGCTGGGCGTAGGAGGAGTACTCCGTATGGGTCCCTTCTCTTCCCCCATGACTCTCTAGGCTGCAATCAGACTGGATCTTTAGGCTAAAAATCTTGGTGAACTGAGATACTCAACTGAGAGTCTAGGTCAAGAGAAAGACAAACAAAATAATCCATGTGGGAGGGTGAAAGGGGTGGAAAGCTGCCTGGTCTGGTGGGCGGCAGGATTGAAAGGGGTCCAGGCAGGCTCAGTGCCCTTCGAGAGGAAACTTTCAACCACAGCTGCCCATTCCTTGTTTCTCTTCCTCATGCTCTAGCACAGAGCCCACACCTGCACTCCCAGCTGCTTAGGCGCCAGTGGGCCATGCATCGGGGTGAAGGAATTCTTCTCTTGGGCCCCTGAGCATCTCCTTCCCATACACCTCACTGGAGTACCTGGGGGTTTTCTGTCTCCCCACCTAGCACCCTCCACCCCACATTGCTGTTAGGGTCTGGACTCCATTCATGCTCCAGGATATCAGGGTCCCATGGGGATCAAGATACCACTCTTCTGCCATAGGTAATGACAACACTCCCTGGGCCCCTACTATGCATCAGGCACTGTGCTGGGCAGCAGGGTCCACAAGATAAACAAAGCACAGCCTTTACCCTTAAGACCATCCTCATAAACATCAGAAGCGCTACTTAACACTGTCATTCAGCTTTAAAGAGAAATCTCTTAAGAATTTATAATTCCATCCCGTGTTTATTAAACAACTCCTTCATGTTTCTTCTTGCAGAACCATAAACCTCAAGAACTACCCTGAATCTATCTTTTACCCCCTTCATCTTTTCCTTCACACTGAGTCTCTCTCTCTCTCTCTCTCTCTCTCTCTCTCTCTCTCTCTCTCTCTCTCTCTCTTTCCCTCTCTCTCTCTCTCTCCCTCTTCTTGTTTCCCTCTCCCTGTCTCCCCTCGCCCTCTCTCTCTCACCCTTTCTGGCTTCTTGTTCTGTAATATCTTTTTTTCTTAATATACTTGGATATATTCCCATAATCTTGTCCCTGCTGCTTGCTGGCCAATTGTTCCGAGTGAAGGGTGGAGACATTCTCTCTATATGTTTCTATTTTTCTCTACTCTGAATAAGTAAATATGTAAGATTCTGGGTCCAACTCAGCCCCCCACCCCAAAAGGGATGCTCATTAGCCTGACCACCTATTGTCCTTATTGTGTGTGGCCTCCAGTGTGTCTGGGTGAGGCACATGCAGATTGTAAAATGTTTTTAATTGGCAAGCCAACTCTTTCCTCTCTCTGACTAACAAGACTTTTTCCCTCTATAATATTTTCCTGTGATGCTGCTGTTCTTATCACACACATTGCCTGGTTCCTCTGAGCTGTCTTGCATTGTATTGGAATCCTCTTTAGCAGCTGTGTCTCCAGTAAGAACTTCATGCTTGAACATAAGAAAACCCTGAAGTGACAGCAATGCCACTTCATGTCTGTCTCCTTCACCTTCCTTTCCTATCTCCTTTTCATTTACCCGGGTTCCTTGGAAGGAGGAAAGGACTGACATTGTGGTATTGATCAGGGTGATTTCTTCCAGTCACCACTGGGCTCAGGGGTGACTCAGCGAGAGCCCAATGCAGACACAAATACTTTTTCACATCATTACCATCACCCTTGAGGAGGCCATGTCTGTAGGGCCACTCACCAAGAATTTTGGGGGACCACCTGGAAAATGGGTGGGGTGGACTCCAACTGATGACTCAAGCCAGACCACCCCTGGATGGGAAGTGAGAATAGAAGAGTCCTTAGCTGTCCTCTTGAATGCTTCTACATGCTGGATGTTATCAAATATGTCCATTGTTCTGTCTCCTGCAGAAGTGATTAGTTCCTTTCTAACAGCGAAGAAACTGAGGCTCAGAAAGCTGAAGCCATGTGCTGAAGATCACACATAATTACATGATAGGTCTCCAAGACTCCACACTATCTGTTCTTTGAAATACCCACACATGGATGACACATGTAAATGTATGGGAAGCCAGTCAGTTGGGTTTGTGTGACATTCATTATAGAAAATGTTTGTTTGATTATCTCTCATTCCTGATTCTCAGTAAGGATCTTTAGAATTACTGTCTTCTAAAAGATTGTGTTCAAAATTATACAATGAAAAGGAACACATTTGGACAAATCTAGGGCAGGGAGAACAACCAGGATACCTGCATTCAAATCCCAGCTCTTCCTATCTGGATGACCTCAGGTTATGTGGATAACAGAAGCACCTTCATCATAGGGGATGCCATGGGTCTTTCACCTCCTGACTGTCTCCTCTTGGTGACTCATGGTGCAGATCACATGGTCAGTATGCATAACCATATAGACTGTTGGTGGCCACATGCAGTGCTATATAAATGTGCACAGATAATTTTGTTATCTGAGATCTAGTTGGACCTACCATTTGTTAGCTGTGAAACTCGGATAAATCTGACATCACTACACTTCATTTTCCTGTCAATAAAACAGAGGTAATACTCTACCTGTTGAAACATTGCTACTAGTATGAGCCTCTGATGAGATAAGCCATGTAAAGCTGCTGACTTAGGCATTGGTTGTAGCAGATGTTTTCTTGCTCAATACATGCCAGTTCCCTTTCCCTTTGTTTGAGACATCTCAAAGCACTATATACTTTAGGACCAAAATAAGGAGCTAGAAGAAGGAAACAAACTTTGGGGATGACCCTGGCTGAAGATCAGCTTCATAGGGACAGCCAAGGACTTTCCTAGTCTCAGTTTCCACTAAGGGATGGTCTGGCCTGAGTCATCAGTTGGAGTCCACCCCACCCCTTTTACAGGTGGTCCCCCCAAATTCTTGGTGAGTGGTCCTATAGACATGGCTTCTTTAAGGGTGATGATGTGAAAGATTATTCATGTCTGCATTGGGCTCTCCCTGAGTCACTCCAGAGCCCAGTGGCGACTAGAAGAAAACACCCTTGATCAATACCACATTTCCAGATTTCATTAGCATTTTTAATAACTCAATGCTCTTTTGGAAGGCAGCATTGGGCGTGGATAAGTTTTTGGAGATAAATGGAAATGTTAACAGGCTACCCTTTAAATGTGGACTTGAGGACACCAGGGATCATTGGAGAAATTTGTCTTCTTCCAGAAGTTGCAAGCAGCCCTATTGTTGTCTTGACATGAGACAGCCCACCCTATATAGCCTGCAGGCTGAGCACCTCCCTGTTATTCTATGCAGCTGGGCTCTCCCCAGATATCATGAGCTAGGTCTCTGTATCTTTCCCCAAATTCTACTCTTCTCACCCTCATAATCGCCAAGCTGGTATCACCCAAATGCCTGCCTGTCGCTTTATCATTATCACTCTAGTCCAAGCCATCTCCTCAGGGAGAGACCAGCTATGGCGAGCACCGGGCCTCCCAGAATCCAGAGTGAGCTTTTCAAATGTCATGCCCAAGGCCTCCCTCCCTCCCAGACATCTGCCTCGGTTTCTCAATGCTCTTTGACTTGCCTTGCAAGCATCATTAGGCCCTTGCTAAACCAATGAAACTCATCTGCTCATTGTCCTTCCACTGCCCCTCTAACTCAGCTTTCCAGGCCTCTTTTGTTTTGTTTCCAAAACCTGCCAAGGTTCGTATACTCACATATTCATTCCCATATGGGCAACCCTTCCCGACCCAGTTAGAGCTGTTTTATTCATATTGTCCACATCTCGACATACTTGTCTCCTTCTCAGAGGCCTTCCCTGACTACCTCAGGGCACTACTATTCCAACTGCCATTATTCTCTTACATTTCACATTATTTATCTTTGTAATTAGAGATTGTAAATACATTTTTCGTCTATTTCCTCCACATGACTGAAAGCTACCTGATGACCTGGATTTGGCCATCTTATTAACTATGAGTAGCCCATCTAATATGGTACCTGGCACATATTGGGCTCATAATAAAGAATGAATGAATGAGTTCTACAAAGTGAATTTTGTGGTAGGCTGGTTTTCCTCTCTCTTTTTTTGTGTGGGGGTTACAATGTATGTGTGTATGTGAATGGAGAAAGAATCTTCTGGAGCTTGGATTGCTCTCTGCTAAGACCCTTCACTGGCTCCCCATTACCCCCTACTCAAGGCTTTAACTCAGTTTAGTTTATAAGGCCCTTCATGAGTCAACTCTACTTTCCCTCTACAGTCATATCTCTCGTCCTACTACCCTGGTTCCTTCCCCGCAGAACGTGTCATGTAATGTGTGCATGCCTACTAGGTTCGGCCTTTTGGTTCTGAATTTTCTCCATGTTGCTGACACCAGGATCATTTCTTGTGACACTCCCTCCAGAGAGCTTTCTCTGAACCTCTGTTTTATCTCCATCGGTTGGGTTGGGTGCCCTGTCTTTGTGCTTCCTGTACTTTCATCTAAAACCAGTCTCCAAAGTGAGGGCAAGGCAGGGCTTACTTTTGGGAAACTGGGGAAATATATGAATGTATTTATGTTTTAATTCCTACCTTTGTATGTTTTATAATGTGTATACAATATCATCATACCATTATACAAATATTCCTTTTAAAAGGGAACTATAAATATATTTAGGAAAGTATGGTCAAGAAATTTATAAAGGTACACGGTCAAAATAACTGGAGATCATGATAGCATCATACTCTTCACACTGCATTGTATTTGACTGGTTTTTGTCCATCTCTTTCAAGACCTTCTCTAAATAAACTGATGAGGTAAGGGATACTACACTGAGTGGTATTACCCAAAAGGGGTAGAGGAGCTGGTTTTATATGGTACATCAAAAAATGACACCTAAAAGCACTGATTCTGTTGAGAACGTACTGCCCTTTTCAAGTCTCATTCATTCTTTCTCATTTGTGTAGGATGACGTTAAGCTGGGAGTCAGTACATTTCTCACACCTCTGGGTGAGACTTGCTAGTTTCCCTTTTTAACAGAGATATTAAGATTCCCTTTAAGTCTTTGAAAAAGGCCTTTTATCCAGCCAGAATCAGACAACCGGGCTTTATTTTCATTCCTCCTTTCCTCAGCTAAGTGTGCAAAATCTCTTAAAAAATAATTTATTTAAAGAGTGAGTACATATTTTAAATATTAAGTAAATTCAAATATACGTAAAACTTGGATATGGTAATTCATTGACATTTGGAAAACACTAGAGGGGTATAATCAACATGATCTTTGAAATATGAAGACTTTGCTAGAATTCTGGTTCTGGCAATGACTAAACATGTGACCATTGGCACTTTGTTTTCTGAAGTGGATTGTAAAATGGGGCCCAAAATGCTTACTTTTCAGGCTTTTTTGAAGATTAAAATTCATGTATTTCAAGATATTTCCCAATGTCTGCACTAGCTTGGTAATAGATATATGTTTGTGCAGTGAATGAAGAGCAAGTATGAATGGGATAAGTCTGAATCAATGAATCAGCGAACCTGGCTCTTCTCTGAAAGTTCCAATCTTCTCAGTTGGGATGAGTCAGGCTCTGGAGGGTCCCATCTCTCTTTCACTAGGGTCCCATTTTACGCCCAGTTGGCAACTTACCCAGGAGGCTTGGGAAAGTTAATGAACTATGCCTAGTCCCTTAACTCTCTCCTTTGGAGTGATTAGTGTGAGAGGAGAATGGAACATGGATGAGACCTGGCTTTTTTTGTGGTTCTGCTGGAATCCTGCTAGAACACTGACTAAAGAATGTGAGACATCTCTAAAGATAACTTCAGTCCTAGCCTATTTAGCTCAGTGGATAGGGCGCCAATCCACAGATTGAAGGGTCCTCAGTTACAGGCTCAATCCCCGGCCCTGGTTGGGGTGTGTGCAGGAGGTGAGCAATCGATGTGTCTCTCTCACATTGATGTTTCTCTCTCTGTGACTCTCTCCCTCCTTCCACTGTCTCTAAAAATAAATGGGAAAATATCCTTAAGTGAGGATTAACAACAGCAACAAAAAGATAACCTCAGCCTTGGCAGTTGGTGAGTTCTTCGTACAAAGAAGTGTTCAAGACCAAGGGAGATGACACCTGACCCAGACCTGACTCATCTTTTCTCTAAGAAACATCATATTCATCTGCCTGAAATTCAAGATACGTTTTGAGAGCATCATGAACTAGGTCTTGAAAGAGTGTTTTTGGCATCTATGTAGGGACAGATCTGATTTTACAAGCCAACATTCAGTCCTATTCCTCACAAACACAGTTCTACTTTTATTTCAAAATGAAAGCTATGTTTTTAAAGAAGTCAAACCACCCAAGACCTTTTAAAAACAAATGAACCTCTCCTCTCCACGTGGTTTCTCATTTTTTAGTTGTTTACTCTAATCTTCTATGCATGATGACTGGTTCCCACGGGGATGGAAGTGGAAGCTTCCAGACTCATTAAGGCACGATATTACCTGGTTGCATTCTGTTGGTCAATGCAAGTCAGGAGGACAGCTGGGATTCAAAGGAAGACCACTGCTCCTCTTGATGGAAGTAGTGACATGTGTGTACAGGAATGGGAGGAATTGTTGGTGCCTGTCTGTACTGACAATCTAATGCACACACAGACACACAATTCCATTCATGCAATATAGGAATCAATTCTGCTAATACAAAGCTCAGCACAAGCATCACTCACCCCTGATTTCTGTCATGGGATGTCCAGAGTCTCCATTGGATCCTCAAAGATAAAGACCACAGGCCCTCCTATTTTGCTTTCATGTTCATTTCCTTCGGAGGAAAATGTAATAAAAAGGGCCAGAAGTCAAATATGCTGATATGTGTTTGTGGGACCAAAAGGAAGGCCTCCGTGTGTCTGCATGTGTATGTGTGCCTATGCACATGTCCATGCACACGTGAATGTGTATCTGTCAGGGAGGTAAAGGTTATTTTAGACTTTAAGTTTATATCTTCAGCTGGCTTGTGATGCCCTGCTCTCAGTTCATATTTTCCTGCCACTAAACCTTTGCCCAGACCATCCTATCCCTCGTGCATGACTAACCTACCTTCGGCACAAGACCATGTTGTTTTTCTTTTCCAATGAACAGACCAAGGTCCACTCAATTCATGCTCTTCATAATGATTCTTTTCATAAAATAAGTCTAATAGTCCTTATTCTTTTTTTGTTTTGTTTTGTGTGTTTTTTCCTCAATCCTTTTACCTTCTGAGAACCATCGATGAACCCAGACCAATGAAACCAAAAGCTGTTTTGTTTTTTTAAAAAAGATCAACAAAATTGACATACCTTTAACTAAACTAACCAAGAAGGAAAAAAGAGAGAAGATTCAAATTTCTAACCTTAGAAATGAAAGCACTATAGACTTTCCAGAAATAGAAAGGATCATAAGAGAATACTATGAACGGTCACATGGTCCAGTTAGAGAGAAAATGTGAGTAATTTATCACCTTTGATTGCTTCCCATCACAGTTTTTAAAAATCCAAATGATTTTAGACCATTTCCAGACTCTGAGGGTGCCCCACCCCAATCACCCAACGGCACCCTTCCAGAGCACACCGCCTCCTGGCTGTATCTTACTGTAAACACCCTCAACTCCTCACCTGAAGGTTCTCTTTTCTCCAGAAGAGCCAGAGTGACCCCCCTGGAGCAGTCCACAGGAAACCATGGTGGGAGGTGATGAATGAGCAACCCACTTTCTCCTTCCACAGGAAGTCCCAGGGGGCCAAGTCCCACTCGCCTGTGTGGTAGGTCAATCACATCGCCTTTATTGGAGTCCTTCCCTTCTCTTATCACTTCCCCACTCCCCTTCCCATGCCTCCTGGAATCCCTTTCCTAATAGCTGTCTTCACTCAAACCCCCACCTCAGTGTTTTCTTCTGTGGAAATGTAACCCAAGATAAGGCTCTCAATAAAGTAGCTACCACCTATCTAATAAGTCCATCTCCTGCCACTTGCCTCCTATCTAACTCTGTTACAGCCTCACTGAACTTGCCCTTCACAGCACACTTAGTTTATTCCTGCCCCAGGCCCTTTGTACTTACTTGCACTTGGCTCTTTCTGCCAAGAACCATCTGCCCCTATTTCATGCATCATGTCTTCTACTTACCTGGTCATTGCTCAAATGTCCCTCCCCAAGAGAGGTCTTCCTTTAACACTAAAATACTAGTAAATCCCATGCCCCATCCTATGCCCAAATGCACCCATTTCACCACTTCAAAGCATTGTTACATAGGAGAAGGTGCTGGAAGGTTTGAGTTTGCTCCTCTAGGCCCAATCTCTACCTTCTCCACCCTCTTCTATGCTTAGGGAGGTTTATCTTTATGGCCCCCTGGATTTAGCCAAGGGAAGTTCTTACAGGTAGGCAGAGGCAAGAGGACATACAATCAGAGTATTGATATTCCCGTGTCCTCCCTGTTGAACACCTTGGTTCACCTTGACCTGCCCAACCACTACCACTGTAAATAGTTCTTTATGAAATTCTCTTTAATTATTCAGTTTGCACCATCTGTTTTGGCGTGTGTGTGTATGTGTGTGTATGTATGTGTCCTATTACATAGTCTCAGTTATGTTAAGTATCTACATTTCTGCTCACTCTCCTTATTAGAATATAAACTTCACAAGGGAAGGCATCTGGCCTTCGGTTCTTAAGCATGGAAT
Source organism: Murina feae (assembly GCA_004026665.1). Classification (NCBI taxonomy): domain Eukaryota; kingdom Metazoa; phylum Chordata; class Mammalia; order Chiroptera; family Vespertilionidae; genus Murina; species Murina feae. The sequence continues at coordinate 14,479 of PVJC01000702.1, forward strand.
AGGTGCTTATAAATATTTTGAATGTATACATTCTGTTTATTTAAAAATTTTAGCATAGGAAGGCAACATATTGCTCATGGATCATGCCCTTATATCTCTTGAGATTACCATCTTTATCTAAATTATTTCACTCCCAGGCAACAAAGTTTTCTGAGTTCATGCTTTTTTTCCTTAACCCCTTTGCTCTGCAAGTTGCAACAATGTGTAACAAATGAGTTATTCTCTGGAATGAATTTAGCTATAAACCCCTTCTGTTATTGGTTAATAAAATCTAGGAAATTGCCTCCAAACAACCAGAAATATATTGTGAGGAAATGAGAAGACAGTTGAGAAACAAGGATCTGAGTTTTTAACCTTTATGTTTGCTTTCACTCCTAATAAATATTTAAGTTAAATTGAATTTAAGTTAACTTGATGCTATGTAAGTGTACTAGTCATCTGTTTATAGTAGTACTTTCCACAAATTTTTAGTTAAGAATCTTTGGCTCTTAACCAAAATGCATTTAAAAAAAACACACCTTTCTTCTTCTACTATAAATTTGTAACTCCACATTCACTTATGTAATTGTTGTACGAAGTCAAATTCAGTTGTTTTTCTTTTGTAGAAAAACAGATGGTGAAGAATTCATTTGCATTTGGAGTTTACTTGGTAAATTTGACGGAATAAATTAGAAATTGTAGTAGACAGAATCATGGCTCTCCAAAGATGCCCATGTTCTAATGCCTAGAACCTGTGACTAAATTGTCTTAAATGGGAAATGGGAATTAATGTTGCTGATGGTTCCTAATCAGCCGACCTCAAAATAGAGAGAGTATCTTTTATTTTCTGGGTGGGCCCAATGTAACACAAAGGTCTTTGAAAGTGGAATAGAGATGCAGAAGAGGGCATTAAAGTGATATGATGTATTCGAATTCAACCCGCCATTCCTGGCCTTGAAGATGGAGGAAGGGGCCAAAAGCCAAGGGGTGCAGGAGGACTCTAGAAGCTAAAAAAAGCAGGAAAAAGGATTCTCACTGAGAGTTTCCAAAGGAATGCCATCCTAACACTTTGATGTTAGCCTAGTGAGACCATTAAAATTCTGATCTACAGAACTGTAAAATGATGATGAATCTGTGTTGTTTTAAGCTAATTTTATCACAACAGCAATAGAAAAGTAATGAAGAAACATAACTATTTTTTTTCTTCAAAAGGAGCAGCCATATCGTCTCTCTCTTTCCCACTGGATAGTTTTATTTTTGTGTAAAATTGTAATGGTTCAAACATGAGTACAAAAGTCACTTGGGTACATTTTTGGATATTCATGAAGGCATTTTTAAAAAAAACAAATATATATTACATTCCAAGTATTCCAATCAAAATGGGAGGCACCCATAAATTAAATTAGATTTAATCTTTTGAGTCCCAGCTCTTTTGCAAGAGGCAAAAGAGAAAAAAAATTCAAATACCTAAAAATGTGTTGAACGTCAAAGTAATATAGATGGGACCCTCCTGTTTTCCCAGCCGGCACAGTTGGTGAGCTGCAGTGCAAGGGGTTAACACCCATGAATAAGATTAGACCTAAATTGTGAGGGGAAACAGTTGATCCCTGGAGCACTGCATTATTTTCAAATTACATTTTCCTGCTTCTTGCTTTCCTGCTTCTACGGTGTGAAGGGAGCTTGCGCTTTTTGACATGTTCCAGCTAGCTTAGACGCTTCGAGAGAGCCAAATGACTCAGTGCCTGGACCACTACCAATATTTTCAGGATTGAATCCTGCTCTTATTTTCTAAGGAACAATGTTTAACTGGCCTTGGTGGCACCGTGTCAACCGACATCACTCTTTAATTGCAGATGTGTCACGTTAGACTACCATATTGAAGGAAGTTAAACAATATGATAGAGGCTGGCGGGGGGTTTTCTGTGTCCCTGGCCAAGAGGAAGGTCTGTATCATAAGAATATGCACACATTGAGCCCTCTGCATCGACCTCAAAAATGCTGAAATGGGTTAAATTACATTCATCAACCAACTGTAGAGCAAGCCAAAGTGACAATCTCTCTGAAAAATACATCATTCTGCTGCCATCTATTTTAAGTAACTCCCCTGAATCAGCTAGTGCTCGAAACACACCATGCTAGGTTCACACCAGAAGTAATTTTATTTCCCCCTGTGATTACTAATGTATGGGCAATGAATTATGGAACTCAACAGTAAGTATTCTCATACTATTGCTTAGGGATTTTGAAAGGTAATATCTGCATGGAAGATGATGAAGTCATCAGCCCAGTGGCCCCCAAATTAGCAAGATTTCTGTGAAGTAGATCTGGCCCAAACTTGTTTTCAGTGTTAGGAAAGCCAGATTGGATTCGGGTCCTTTACTGAACTATCCATCTACTTCTGATGTCACAAAGTCATTGGTTGGCCTCCAGTAAGACACTCAACTCCATTACGGGAACAACAATGGCTGCATTTATAAACTTAAAAAGGTAAAAGTGGATGATTGCTTTCATACCTTGAGAAAGGAGACTGAGGACCCTCATGAAGGTCTTACAAGGTGCTCTAATTCCTGGGGAAGTAAGGTGATTGACCTGCAGGGGCCTTGGCCGAAATGTGGAGAATAAAGCACAGTGGAAAACATTTCACAATGCTCTAGAGTTTTTTTGGGGTTTTCCTGAACAGAGACTGTAGTTTTCTGGCTGAAGGGTATACATTTTTCTCCTTGATGGGTACATATGTAGAAGAATAGAGGGCAGCATCCATCTCTAAGTAGAAACCAAGATGGGGAACCCAAGAAAGCAGAGTTTCTGAAAAAGAAATTGAATTGGGAGTATGATCAAAATCAACAGCAAGATGGCAGAACAGGAAGTGTCAACTTGAAGAGCCTTCTTAAAGATGTGTGCAATGTGCATTGAACTCATTTCATGCAGGCTCTCTGTTGCGGGTTCTTTTCTCATCCTGTTCTGATGCCCAAGTGGGAGCCCTTTGAGTTTTAAGGGTGCTTATGCACTAAGTGTTTGTGTCCCCCTCAAATGTATATGTGGAACCCTAATTCCTGATGTGATGGTATTAGGAGGTGGAGGTTTTAGAAGGTGGAGACCTTATGAAAGGGATTACTGCCCTTGTGCAAGAGACCCCAGAGAGCTCTCTTGCCCTTTCTGTCATATGAGGACACGGCTGGCTATATAGGATGCAGGAAGCAAATCTGCACGAGACACCAAATCTGCTGGCTCCTTCATATTGGGTTCCACCTTAGAACTGTGAGAAATAAGTATCTGTTGCTTAAGCTACCCCATTTATGCTATTTTTGTTATAGCATCCTGAATGTGCTAAGGCCATAAGACTGAGGGCATCATCTTCTGTCCCTGGTATTTAACTAGAGAGCTCTGATTGCCTGCATGGCCCGCTCTAGTCAGGCACATCTCTGTCAATGAAAAAGGCAAGTGGCCAGAAATACAATAAGCATTGGGGTGGGATTGAAGGAGGGAGGGAGGGAGGGAGGGACTGGGACGATTACCTAAATAGCAATTGGGAAGGAATGAAAGTAGAGCAAGGGTCATATAGAGCTTTTGTGATGGCAGTTTTAAAACAGATAAAGCCTTTGGGAATGTCACCTGGTTTGGGGGACTCTGGTTTTGGCTCACCACTTGGTTTAGGCTAAGGTGACCAGAGGTCCCGCTTTTGGCGGGACAGTCCCGATTTTTAACAATTTGTCCCACGTCCTGCGGTGTTTTTAAAAAGTCCCGATTTTTGGAAAGAGACATATGTACTACTCTTTGTAATATTTTAAGTAATAATAATAATAATAAAAAGACACCTCCCCCCCCCCCCCCCAGTCAATGGTGTCCTGTTTTACCAATGTTAAAATCTGGTCACCTTAGTTTAGGCACATTTCTTATAGTTAAGACATTAAACAAGTTCTATGGATAACACATGGTGGGAAGCTCAGCATTCTGTGTTTTCATTAGAATAATATTTGGTCCCAGCAAACTATTAGGCACTTTCCTTGTATTATTTCATGTCTTTTCTGACATGTTCTTTAAAAGAAGACTGGCAAACGTGCCAGCAATCTGGCTAGCACTCTCCTGGGTGACCTGACTTTGTATCTGTCTGCAAAGGTTCTGGATGAGGTTAATGTGTATACTGTTTAAGCTAAAGTTGGAATTGAAAAAGGCCTAGAGAGTATCATGTTATGTTCATTATTTGTGCCACTTCAGATGACTTCAGATTCTCAGGCCAAAATGAGATATCCAAGCTGGCAGAATGATCTCTGCATCGTTCAAACTAATTGGTAAAAAGAAAATAATGCAAAAACTCCCCAATCTAGTTACATTTTGTTTTATATCATCTTTCTTAAGCTGAAGCATGGTCTAGAGGAGTTCAAAGTGTGGTCCTGTAGACCTTAACAAGGTCAAGGCCTTTGGGAGTGAGACTCCACAAATCTAACCCTTTGACAACACTCCCAGGAACACCCACTCACAGGACAGTTTTTGAACCACTGTTCAGGAGGGATAGCATCTTAAACTCTGGTGCCAAGGGCTCCTCCCTTCTTTCTCCTTTTCCCTCTCCTCTTCTCCCCGCTTCCCATGTGTTTCATTTCTTTTGCGATTTCATCTTCTTATTTTCTCCCATGTTTTCTGCCAAAGTTTACTTTTGTCCACATGTCAGTGAGAATCGAGATAAGGACAATTAAAGCAAATGTAGTTATGTTTAATTACATGCAAAAACTGTATTCATCAGACTTTCCTGAAGAACAAGGTATTTATTTAGAAGACTTCCTGGACAAGTTCTTGGGATATAATCAGAGGCCTTCAGCGACCTTGATGGGACCAGTTGGGCTCTGCAGGGGGCAGGGGAGAGTAATGTATTTACTGCTCAGCAGTGGAAGGGAGATAAGGGAGAATGAGGGGCTGAAGTAGGAGTAGAACCAATAAGGTTGACAGAAATGGGAGTTCACACACCACACTGTGGCCATTTCCAGCACTCTCCCAAAATTTCAATAAAGTATACTAGAAACTCACATAATTAGTGAGTGGATTTTTGAGTCAATCAATGAAAGCTGAATTCTGTATCTACTTTGATGCCAAAGAAAAGCAAAGCATCCAGGAAGCCATAGAGAAGCACGAGGGAGCAAAACCCTGGAAAATCTTGGGGAGGGCTTGTTATTGTCTGCCACAAGCCATAAAACTGGGGTCTAAACCATGTTTTAAGATCTCTTAGGATCTTTAGGAGTAGGGCAACTATATAATTTATGAGAAGAACAGGACACTTTTAAGCACTAAAGGGAACATTTGAGATATGCAAAGGCAACAGCGCACATCTGGAAGAAATGATCCTTCTACCTGGAAAGGGCTTTGATATCTTGAGTTTACAAGAAAGAGAGGACACATTGTAGAGGGAGGTAAGAAGGTTTCCTTTAAACTGGACTCAGGTTGTTAGGGGACAGAAAAAAAGTGAAAGAAATCTGACAGTAGGAGAAGCTCAGGAAGTGAGTCCCAGATGCCTTCATTTTCATGAGAAGATCAATTTTTGTGTTCTTAGGTGAAAGATGGCCATAGATTCAGTTTTTAAAGGAGTTAGAGATGGCCCAATAAATTTCAACACTGGTAGGAGAAAATTTAAAAATGAAATTTCAAAAGGAGTAATATAAAGAAAGAAAGGAAGGAAGGAGAGAGAGGGGGAAAGAATGAGTGAAGGAAGGAAGGAGGAAAGAAAGGAAGGAAGGACGAAAGGAATGAAGGAAATGAGGAAGGGAGGGAGGAAGAAAGAAGTTAATTTGAAGTTGTCTGTTCTTGGTTGCCTTCCTCAAGGAACTGATGATAGAATTTTAAATTCTGCCTTGAGATTTCCTCGGGATGGCCTGACTTCTCATATAAGTTATATGGCACAATCAGATTTCAATGGGGTTGCAGGGTGTCCGAGAGGTAGACAGTTATCCGCAAAGTAGCTGAAACTGAGGATCAAGGGAAAGCCCTTGTGATCTCTATTGGGAGAGATGCCATAGATAGTGGTGATGCTGTAAACTGAAGAGAAAAGCAACAATGTCAAAAACCCTAGTGGATTTAAGGTTGAAAGCCACATCAAATGTCACAAGAGAGAATGTTCCAGTCTTGGGAGGTTGATTTGCAACTTTTGCTCACATGGGTGATTAGATGTTCTAGAAGAATGTTGGTCTGCTGCAATAGAGGGAAGACAACTGGTCTAAATGAATTCTTGCTTGCAGAGGCCTTCCTAGCAATGCGTATGCATATAGGTGGGACTTGGGTGCATGGGATGGGTGGTGGAAGAGTGGAGAGAGGGAATATAGCTATGAGGCCTCACTCCAGAACAAGGTCTGCATGTGCTGAAAAAGCCACCAAACATGAAAAATAACAGAAACATGAAAAATGCTTCACATCTGTGAGCATTTTTTTTCTGGTAAAGACATGACTACACCATTGGGTACTATTTTATTTTTAAATATATTTTATTGATTTTTTTACAGAGAGGAAAGGAGAGGAGATAGAGAGTTAGAAACATCAATGAGAGAGAAACACCGATAAGCTGCCTCCTACACACGCCCTCCTGGGTGTGTGCCCACAACCAAGGTACATGCCCTCAACCAGAATCGAACCTGGGACCTTTCAGTCCCCAGGCCGACGCCCTATCCACTGAGCCAAACCGGTCAGGGCACCATTGGGTACTATTACCTTGTCTGAGAAAAATTATCTAGAGGGATCTTTCAGTAGATTATAAATAAAATAGGCACCACCAGTGTTCTTGAGGAAATCCCATGAAGAACCAAGAAGCTGAAGACAGATTTAGAATGAAAAGTTTGGTACCTTAAAATGGAATGTTGGATTGAACCATAGTTCTCCTTCTATTTTTAATATTTTTTTTGGGGGGGGGGGCGCAGGGGCTGACATACTTCTTTTCCCACTGAGATTCTGTCTGAGCTGCGCTTATGAATGTGGCTTGTATTTCTATTAAAGGGTATGACACAGATGAGGACTGCTGGATGCATGGTCTTCTTATCTTGAGGGAGCCACTGAGAGAAACGGAAAGTAGACCACCCTAGACCACTATATTTATAACCTGTGGGAAGAGTTCTTGAATATTCAATGACTCAGGCTTGGAGAGTTGTCTGAGTGTCAAACTACTGCTTTGTGGTCACTTATTTGGGGCTCAGTGTGAGTGGGAGGATGAGGATGGAGATGTACGCTTTGGAAGTGACTTGAAATTGCCCATCTTCCTGAGATGAGGTCAACATTAGGACAGAGATGAAAAGTTGGTCTGGGTCCCATGGTGGTCAGGCATGGACGCTGGGAGTGAGACACGCATGCTGTCATTCCCCAAAGGCAGCTCTGTGGAGGCCTCATAAAGAAGGGTCAGGGCCTGTGGCTCTAAACAAGGCCACATTCTGTTTCCATCGACAGAGTCTTATTTTATTTCATTTAGAGCCGAAACTACAGTCCCATCTTCCTCCAAAAAGAAAAAAGCAAAAACAAGCAGCAGCAATAATGACAAAGTTCTAACGATGTAGATAGGAGACTCCGAAGAGAGGGAAGCACCCCTGAACATGACCCAGAGGCCAGCCTGGTGGATGGTATCAGCATCTGCCTAAGGAGGGTGAACAGGAGTCTTGGGAAGCGCAAGAGAAAGGAAGAGGAAGCAGTGGCCAAGGCAGATGCTGAAGGCTCAGTTTCCAGCTCTCCTGATACACAGACAGCAGGGGAGGCCTCCCTCACGTCCAAGCCCCTGGTTTGGGGACTTCATTCAGACTTCTAAGTTGGTGAAGCTAATGCAGCGGACAAATTACAACGCCCATGATGGAGGTCCCAAGTTACGATAGGACAGCAGTAATACCATGACTGCTCTTTTTAAAACACAAACACTCAAAAGGATGTGCTGCTCCTAATAACGTGAACAATTGTAAAGGCTGCTCCCGTCCCTCTGGTCTCATCTTTCAGACTTCACTATCCCTGCAAGTGAGTCACTCCAATAGGAGCATTAATGCCTCTAACATGTGCCAGCATTGCTCTGAAGAGAAGATGCTGGATTGTTTTACCGGCACACACAGCACAAAGAAAATGGACAATGCACGTGTTTGTCTGAGCCTGACACTTTCAGGGCGTATGTAAACCTCATGTCTCGTGGAACCCTTATGTCAGTGCAGGGAAAGAGTCTGCCCACCACGCAAACTCGGCCACTCTTCCTTTTAGTTAAAAATGTGCCCTTGATAGACCTGGGCTTCTTTCTTTCTTGAATCAAAAACATCCATGGAGAGACTTTATAACATGTGCTACATATGAACAGTAGAGAATAAAGTGTCTCTGATAACATGAAACTGGGAGTACAGAGATGGCACATGATAATGTATGTGAAAATGTAGGTGTTTGCACTAAAATAATTATAGCTTTCTGACTTTTCAATGTTTTTGTTTGTTTGCTTGTTTTGGTTAATCCTCACCTAGGATATTTTTTCATTGATTTTTAGAGAGAGCGGAAGGGGGGGCGGGAGAGAGAGAGAGAGAGAGAGAGACATCTATGTGAGAAAGACACATCGATTGGTTGCCTCCTGCACACGCCCTGACCTGCAGGATGGAGCCTGCAACTGAGGTATGTGTCCTTGACTAGAATCAAACTCAGGACCCTTCAGTCTAAGGACCAACGCTCTATCCACTGAGCCAAACTGGTTAGGGATGACTTTTCAGTATTTAGTTTGTGATAAATCTTAGCCATTGGTAATCTCATGTTTGCTTCCTCATACCCCGTTTGCCTTGCATCAGCACCTTTGCAATATGGTGTGCCATAGCAAACGTTGGCCACTGAGCTCCCTTGCTTTGGCTTTTCTACCTGACTGGGGTGTGACTGATCCAGAACATTCCGAAGGAAAACATGAATGTGGGCCTCATATCTGACTTGTGTCTTTTCAGCTCATTTCCTGCTGGCCCAAAGAACATTTTGAAAATTACATGGACCCTTAAGATATTGTTCCACTCAAGCTTTCAGGGTAGGAGTTGTCTAATAATAGTTTTGCAATATGTATGTAAGGATTCCTGATATGAAGAGAAAATAAATGAGACCCTGAGGAATTTACATTCTGGAGATTGGGGAAGTGGGGAGCTGAAGAAAGGTTTCCAAGGTGACTCTGAACTTCGGTGGGCAGAAGCTTGTTCGAACCACAAAAGGTGGCAAATTTTGGTAGACTGATTGGCTCCTCTCTCAGAACACCCCATGTGCTCCATCCAGCTGGGGTAATTTACATCTCCTTTCCCACGACAGGCTCTGTGTTCCTCCCAATTCATATGGGAGCTTGGCAAGGTGCTTGGATTAGGTGTTCCCTTGTTATGTATGAGAGAGACTTTGGTCCCAGCCTGGAGGACTTGGCTAAGGGGAAGGTGAGGTCTGGCTTTTCTGGAACTTCAAGACAAGTTGTACCAAGAGAAATGGCTGCCAGGCTGAGCTGCCAGGAGGCTGCAGATCTCAGTGTGCTCCCTGACGGGCAAGAGTGGCTGCAGCTCCCAGAGATCTGGAAAGGTCAAACCAAATCAAGTATCCACATAAAGAATTGAGCTTCTAAGGTGCCAACAGGAGCGTATTTACAAGGCCCGCTAAAACTTGGCCAAGAAAGTTATCGATGGGCGTACCTCATAAAACATTTAAGTTCAGGCTCATTTCAATTAAGCCTCTCAGAGCCTCAGGTGTTTGTCCAAAGCTTACTTGAGACTGAACTCCTGGAAACAACCAACTTTGCCGAGACCTGTAAGAACTTGCTGCCCCATGGGAAGTTTGGTAGTGAGCACCCCCCTCCCCAGCCTCATCTCCACCCCAGCCTAAAAATATCCCATCCCAAAAGAAGTAGGTTCCAAATATTTATAAACTATGAAAATTTTGGGTTTCAGGGGGTTAAATTCTCAGAAATTATCTTTCTGCTCCAGGAGAAGATACCCAATAACATAGAATTTTAATTTCTCCATTAGACAGAAAATCAGTGGAGGGCATTGCACAAAATGTATCTTTCTCTTTTCTATTCTGGGTTGAAAACTGTGGAGTGCATTGAGTTAGATTTGGAGGTTAGGTCTGGTCAAATGGAGTTGGCTTCCTCTCACTTCCTGTAGTCATGAAAAGCTTTTATCAAATATATTTAATGGCAACTATAACGACAATAATAACTGACATTACTAGAATGCTTACTCTACTAGTATACCAGCACTGTGCTGAGTATTTTATAACTGACTACCACATTTCATCCTCACGGTCACTCTATGTACTGGTACTGTGGTTATACCTACATTGTACAGACAAGAGAAACAGATTATGGGAAGTTCCATTAATTGTCTGAATTTACTGTTATTAAGTGGCAGCAATTGAATTTCGGTCACTCCAGTTATGTAGCTCATGCTTTAAGCATGTTGCTGGGTAAGTCCCCACTGAGATAGTTTTCACGAGAAAGAACAAAGCTCTTATCTAAATAAATGAATCTGGTTCTGTTAATAAGATAATGGGCATGAAAATACTTTGAGACCTGCAAAGCCTCACAGAAAGGGTAAGAATTAATTCTTACAAAGAAAGAAATTCTATAGTGTGGGCGGAACAGCAGGAAAGGGAAAGTGGGAAAGATATTGATCATGACATTAAAAGAACTGTATCTTGGAAACATATCAATGTAATGATTATGAATTTGTAAAATTTAAATATTCAAGGGCCGGAAGGGAGAAACATGGAGAAATAGGGAAAAAGATTAATTTGTGGGGAGGGGTGAAATTAGGGACAGCTCTTTTCTTTCTATGATTTAGATTTCCATTAGATCATTTGTGTAAATTAAAAAGGCACATGCATGAATCTATTTTGAGAAGTGGGCATTGAGGACTATTCAGTGGTTAACCACAGCCCTCCAAGACAGTCTTGGCATGTCAAGGCTTTGTCACTGGCAGTATTTGGAGGGAGTTTAGCTATTACGTGGCAAATGTCTGTAATCTTCCACAAGGCCACACTCTTAAACATCACCCTAGTCGAAAGGACAATCCTGAAGTAGAAGACATGGAAGGTTGCAAAGTTTGGGCCTTGATTTAAAAAAGGCTACAGTCTTCTCTACTTGTTTTTAGAAATGCTAATTGCAATGGATCTGGAAATACATGTGACCCTTTAAAGTGAGATTCTCAGATTCATTCTTAGACCTGATGACTCAGAAGTCCAATGGGGCCAGGGGATTCAGCATTGTTAATTTGCCTAATTTAACAGGCACTTACGGTTTGTTAATTGGGGGTGGGGGGAACCTCTCTGCAATTATACTTTTTCTCTTTTTATATTTTAATAATATTTATTTTTATGATTACAAAAAGAGTGTATTGATTTAGTCAATGGATATTTATCAAATTCTGTCTAAGGCTGTGTGCGAGGTCATAGATAGAAGTGGGGTTTGACACTGAACACAACACAGTCCCTGCCCTCAGGAAGCTTATATTTTAGAGGATGGAGCAACAGTAACACATAGCAGATAAGCAACTAAATCTATAGGATGTCAGACAGTGAACGTTGGTGTGGAGAAGAATAAAGAAAAATAAAGAGGGAAAGTAACTAATCTATGTATTAGTTACACATATCTATATACACATTAATGCATAGATACTTTTAAAACCATTGAACACTCTGAAAAGAATATAAAATATCATAGAGATAACCATTCTATTTTCTTTTGGACATTCTTCCTTATCTTGAATTGGGATTGGATCCTATCCACTTTTTTAGTGTAACCAGCATTTCTTTTCTTTTTTTTTTTTTTTTTTCTTGGCTCGACATGCCACAATCATTCTCCCATGTCATTAACATGATTTTATATCTAAAGGTTTGCTAAGTGCCATTGTAGGAATGTACAATTGATTTAGCTATTTCCTCTGTCCTTGGTCATCTAGATTATTTCCCATTTTTCACCAATATAAATATGACACGGGTGCCCTTTCTTACCTATAAATCTTTGCATGGATATCTAACTTTTTTTTTTTTCAGACTAATCTTGAGTGTTTTTTTAATCTGTTTTCTTGAAGGATGCTGCTAATTTGCCCCTGAAGCAGGGCGGAGACTGGCTTATCTGGTCACACCAGGGTGTAGCAGACCCTTTACTAAGCCTACTAAAGAGTTCTATTCTGGTTTTGCATTTCATTTATCCCCATTTGCGGGTCCAGTTCTCCCAGGCCTGAGGATATGTATGTGCCACTCCCAGTGTGACATTCTAAAGGGCCCTTCCTATCTGCACAGTGGAGTAGAACATCTCTGACCTCATGGATACCTTCCCTGGAATCTGAAAGGGTGGCCTTCATCTCTCCCCCCAACCTTTGCTTGAGTGAGTTTTAATCCATTCCTGGCCTCTCAGGGCCCCTCCAGGATGCTGTAATCACCGCACTAACCTGTGTTCACATTTCCCATTATCGAGCAGAAATCCCCAGTGCATGAACATAGCCCTACTGCTTCCTAATGGCCCCAGCTCCCAACTTCTAATGGCCCCGTCCTCATTTCCCCCAAGAGCCAGCTCTTTTTGCTAGTGCCTTAAGACTCCTGATCCAGACGAAATTTCCCCCTTGATGTCCATCTGGCCAAATTGAAGGTGATGCAGGCAGTGAGACAGAGAGACGGGTGTGTCTGCGTCAATAGGACAGAGGAACCTCTCAGGGCTATCCATCTTCTGTCTCCTCCAGTGACATCCCACTGCCCCCCCCCCCCCCCCCCCCCCCCCCCCCCCCCCCCCCCCCCCCCCCCCCCGTCTGCAATTAGGAGATGAGAGACGACATCCCTAATTGCTAGTGCCATGCCACAAGATGGGGTGGATGCTGGTACTTTGATCACAGCCCTCCCCTCCAGCCCTGACAACAACTTCCTGGAGATGCTTCTCCTTTCTTTGTGGGTAAAACCCATTCAAATGTGGGCATACCCCTTTGCGATTCTTCAAGGTCTTAACCTTCAGAGGAAATATTAGCAAGGACAAAAGAGGCTATTCTGGAGTTGTCTCCTTTCAGGGTTGAGCTGTCTGTGTTGGGCCTCAAGAAAGAGGCCCTCACCCACTCTTGACCTCTACTGCAGCTTCCTCAAAATGGATAAAACGATGTGCTGACGTAGAGAATGATGAGCAGGAGTGATTACCAAGCATGCTGCAAGCACAAGCATAATGATTGTTTTAAAAAAGGAAAATCTTATAAGCACTGGACAATGCCAACATCTCCATTTTTTTTTCCAGTTCCTATAAAGCCACCTGGGGATCAGATTTTCCATTTCTCCCTTCCTTGTTCAAGGTGAGAGATTATCATGCACTCCCATAGGCAACTGCTAAGTATGTAGGCTTTATGTTTGGCACCTATTTCTGGGAAGAGAGAGGGGTAGGTGGTTAGGGAGTAAAAAAAAAAAGAAGAAAAAAAAAAAGCTCTTCAGTTGAAAATTCAAGAAATTATCTCTGAACTTGGATTCAATTGTTAACTAGTAATTAAACTATTAAAATAAAGAAGAGTCTTCTGTCCAAACCCCCAAAGGATTGCTAAGGAGCATGAGCATACTGGAGCCCCTTTGAGTGACAATAACACAAGCCAGGAGATGGACATTCCCAGGAGGTACAGCTAGATCAAATTGCCTCCTGTAGTTTCTGGTCACTATTTCTCAGATGCTTCTAGCATTCCTCCCTCACTCCAGTTTGAGGAAAAAGTCCATTCATTGGCCCAACAAATATGATGGGGCCTCCCACTTGGTTCCAGGAATTCTTGTGGTGTCAGGGGGCTCAAAGGGGGAGCAAATAGGGAAAGTACTTGCCTTGACAGAGCTTTCATTTTAGTGGAGTAAAGGCAGATCAACTGGTAAAGAAGGAAAACAACAACAGTAATTTCGGGGCATGAGCAGTGCGTACAGGAAATTAACAGGGAAGGTGATGAAATACTAGCAGTGTTAGCAACTAACCGAGACAATGTTCTCTTCCCTCTGTCCCATTCCAGGAGCCAGAAGCCAGAGGGAATATTTTGAAGGGGAAATGTAATCATGCATAATTATGGGGACTTGACATTTCACAACTGGTCCTTTAAACATTGTCTTTTTCCCTCCACTAGACTGTAAATGTCATGGAAGCTGGGACAGAACTGCTTTGTTAACTTCATCCTCCCAGTGTTCCCATAGTAGGAGCTCAGTAAATAGTTGTTGAAAAGATGGGTAGATGGATGCATGGATGGACTAAGAAAGATTCTATGTGAAAGAAGCTGCTGTGATGGATACTTCGGATAGGTGCAAGCTAATAGATGTCTATCAGGGAAACGCACAAATGGAGAGACAACAAGAATATCGGATGTCTGAGGAGTCGGAAAGCTGACCCCAGATACTCTGAAAGATGGCGACTCCGTTCCCTTCATCATCATTCCAGGAACTAATGCCGGTAAAGGTGAACCCAGGAGCCTCGTTTTGATAGTATTAAGTCTAGAAGGGTTTCCAAAGGAAGAGCATCGAGTAGAATGATTGGCTCCAATAATGTCATAATTCAGGCTCCTATGAACATAGGAGAGATTGTAGGGAGCAATGGGAGCATAGCCCTCAAGGGTTTTGGACACTTAGATTATGATCTCCATTATGAAGTTAGTCTTGGTTCTTCCTTTATGTGTAGGGCTGGTATTATCTCTAAGTCAAGAGCTTTGCTGTTAGTACACCTGATTCTGTTTATGTCTATTGCCTTTGTTTAAATGCTGAATCAATCTATACTAATAAAAGTGTAATATGCTAATTAAACCCGGAGACCTTTCGGGAGACCATCCAGGCATCCTTCTGGACAAAGCCATGGTGGCGAGGCTGAGGCGGTTAGGGGCAATTATTAAGCTGGCAGGGGTGGGGGCAGTTGGGGGCAATCAGGTCAGCAGTGGGGGTAGTTGGAGGCGATCAGACTGGCAGGGGGGGCAGTTAGGGGTGATCAGGCCAGAAGGGTGGGCAGTTAGAGTTGACCAGGCCAGCATACAGAGTGGTTAGGTACGATCAGGCAGGCAGGCAGGCAGGCAGGTGAGTGGTTAGGAGTCAGTGGTCCCAGATTGCCATAGGGATCTGGCCTAAACCAGCAGTTGGACATCCTCTGAGGGGTCCCAGATTAGAAGGATTGGGCTGAGAGACACCCACCCCCTCCTGTGCACAAATTTCACGCACAGGGCCACTAGTATCTTTCCTAAAAAGGCAATTGTTTTCTGTTTGGGCCAATTGGAAATCTTAAAGGTGAGCACTTTTTAGAATAATCAAGATTTGACATTCAACCT
This sequence comes from Murina feae, assembly GCA_004026665.1. Classification (NCBI taxonomy): domain Eukaryota; kingdom Metazoa; phylum Chordata; class Mammalia; order Chiroptera; family Vespertilionidae; genus Murina; species Murina feae. Next base: position 29,697 of record PVJC01000702.1, read on the forward strand.
GGCTTCATCAAAAAGGCAGTGAATTCCATATTAGAGGAGAGATTCAAATTGGGGGGGGATATGTCAGGGATGTTCCAGATTAAGCACTGTGTTAGAATTAACAAGAAAATAAGTTGCTCTGAAATACTGTCCAAACTTGATCTTTCATGACCCTGTGACATAAAACATTTGTTCTGTGCACTGTCAAAGAATACCTTATCCTAGTCCCTACTCTGCATCCATGACACACACTGGGAGTCAGAACCCAAGGGTTTCCTGGGCCTTGGTTTTCTTATTTGCAAAAAGGGGTTGAAAAGTTCTATCTCCCAAAGTTGTTGTAAGGTTTCCCAGGGGTGGTCATACTTAGGAAATACCAGGCTTCTACACAGCACTTAATAAGCCCAGGTGGCATTTGAATCTGAACTCTTTCCGTTCACAGGCACTGAAAGTTTAGCATTTCTCAATAGTATAAGCCACACCCGGTGAAGGCAGAAATCGGTAGGGCTCCGGTGTTCCCACCCCCTGATTATGGAAGCAGTGAAAAATGTGTTCATTTTATCCCTTTGCTAAGCTGGAAACCCACTCAGCAAGACCAGGCAAACATATGGCCTCAGTGTTCTCTTGGGGGAAAAGATCAATGTTTTTAGAGTAGCTGGTTTTTACCAGTCTCAACGAAAAGCAATCTCCCATCCATGGAAAACAGACTGAATCACAACCGTGGATTGACAACGTGGTTGTCAGACCCAACAGAGGACATTTGCACATGTTGGTTCTCCCTGCTATCCACTCTCATCCCCTCACTATGTCCATCCATGAAACCTCAGCTCAAACCTCACTTCATCCACGAAGACTGTTTTGATGGCTCCCAATGACTTTGAAGCCCCTTTATCATGCTCTATGATTATGTCATGTATGCACGTCTCCTTTGTAACATGGATAACAGTAAGTTTGAGTGTCTGATGGGGTTTGGGTAATAGTGTTTCTCCCACTTGACTATAACAGGAGGGTGGGAACCTCTAGTGCCTAGCATAGAGGCAGAGCATACTCCAGGAATATTAATGTGGAAGAGAAAAACGGAACTTGCAGGGCTCTTGGCTAAAAAGAATACCGGAAGCAGGAGAGGCGAAGGATGGTGTAGGTAGCTAGGTGACTGGACAAAGCTCGGGGGGTGGGGGGTGGGGGTGGGAAGCTGAAACAAGAGGGGTTTAGATTAGTGTTCAGGAAGAAAGCTACTTTGAAAACATTTTTTAAAAGTCAGGGCTGCCTAAGAAGATAGTAGGACCCTGGGACAACAGCCAGTAATTTTATCAGCCTCTACAAACACAATCATCTGATTTGCTCCAATCCCAATTTTATTTTCGATAGATTTTAAAGAAACATTTTAGAAAATAAACTTTATGCTGAAAGATTAGAAGCAGGGTTTGCACTGGGCTTTTTAATCTCAGGGATTTAAGGAAGGAGACTACTATCTTTCTGGGATGTTGGGAGTGTCTGGGGCTGGGTGAGCTAGAAAGGCTCTCACTGGCTGGGTAACACTGGGTATGAAGTTCCAACCATCTCCTTCAAGTCATCAGAAAAGACACACATCTTAGGCTTCTTCTTTGTTAGGAAAGCTGTGAATATGCCCAGATCCTCTCCCGCTGCAAATGGAAGAGGGACACTAGTTGGGGCTTTTCCACGGAGCTATTAGGCAGTAGCAGACTGAGTACAGACAGGCTTCCTTCTGGTGCTAGGTTCAGAACAAGGGCTAGCATGGTCGGTAGCCTTCTGTCAAGTAGAAACCAGCCTTGCCAGCAGATGCTCCTCCACCAGTCAACCCTGCTCCCAGCTCAGGGCCCACTTCTCAGGCCGTGTCCAAACAAAAAGTAGAATCAATTTCATTTCTCATGGATCTCTCTCTCTCTCTCTCTCTCTCTCTCTCTCTATCTCTATCTCTATCTCTATCTCTATCTCTATCTCTATCTCTATCTCTATCTCCTTCTGCATTTCCCAAAACCTACATCTTGTTGTGTTTTAAATTCATAATTTATAGGCAATAGGCATTCTTGGAGAGCAGAAAAGCTAGCTAGGGAGTGCAGGGGAAATGTAGGGTCCACTCTGGGATCCTCCACTGTTACTGTGTGACCTGGGCCAGATGCACTGCTTCTCTGCTCCTCATTGTGCTCACCTGCAAGTAGGTCAATCTGGCTTGCACATGAGACAGGGCACAGCCTGGAGTGGGACATGGGCTCCCCTGAGATACCTGCCCAGATGGGGCACCTAAGAACATGCACACATGGGCTACCTTAGAGTTGTGCAACAACACAGGGACACAGAGAGAACCAAGGGTTCTGGAGCCAGAGCATACTCAGGTTCGAGTCCTGCTTCTGCCTGTAGACCCAGAGCAAGCATGTCACTGCTCTGTGCCTGTTTACCCATCTATATAACAAGCTTTAAATAGAATGAAGCATGGCAGTTGCTTAGCACAGCGTCTGGTACAGCAGATGACAGTTATTAGTAATATCACTGAACTCACGATATTTTTGATTAATCCGAAGTACCCAGTGCTTCCTCCTTATCTCCCAGAAACTTCTCATCCTGGGCAATTGCATATTCTAAACCGAGGACTATTTTGGAACAAGAAAACGTGCTCTCCAATGCCAGTGCTCCAGGAGGTGAGTATGCATGCGAATGTGTGTGCGTTTGTGTGTGCGCGTGTGCATGCATATATGTGTGTGTGCGCGCGCCTGTGTATGTGTGTATATGTGCGCAAATGTTGTGTGTGTGTTTGTGTGTGTGCATGCGCACGTGTATGTGTATATATGTGCTTGCATGTATGTGTGCTTGCATGTATGTGTGTGTGCATGTATGTGTATATGTGTGCTCGCGTGTGTGTGTGTGTGTGTGTGTGTGTTGGGGAATGTAGCAGAGGTAGGAGGGACTCTTGTGGAAGTGACTCAGAGGCTAGCTATGGACAGGGGCGAAGAAGGGAGGCCAGGGAAGCAGCGGGTGCTCTCGCTCAAGTTCACCGAGTTGACAGAGTTATTAAAACATAAAAGACACACACGTCCCAGGAAGGAAAATAAAGAAAGAAAACAACCCGTCTGTCCCGCCCTACGCCTCCGGGCTGTTGCAAAGCCAGAAGGGCCCGGGAGCCGGGAGAGGAGGAGCTAGTCCCACAGGTGAACCTTCTCAGGGGCCCAGCCTCCCGGGAGGGCGCGGCGCCGGGAGGTGGGGTGCCGGTCCGGCTGCGCCCCTACTGTGTCCCGGCCCTTCCTCCTTAGGAAAAGCCGCGCTGCAGCCACACCCCCGCTCCAGCTTCCACCCAGCGAAGGGGAGGAGCCCGACGCTCCTCGAGCGCCATTGGTCCATCTACGCAGCAACCCCGCGGGAGGGCCAATCACAGCCGCGGAGCCGCCCGGCCTGACAGCTCCTGGTCCCAGCCCAGAAAGCACACCGGGGCCTCGTCCAACTCCCCCCAACTTTTCATTCTCCCTCTCTCTCCCTCACCCCACTCCCCACTCCCCTCGCAACTTGTCTCCCCTCTCAACTGATGCTCACGTTAGTGCCCAGACTCCGACGCTAAGGGAGGGCCTTTTCAGAGGCTACCTCTTCCTGCTCAGGGAGAAACCCCTTTGGAGACAGAGGAGAGGGCAGCTTGAGAAAGGTGTGTCCAGCTTTCAAGTTCCCCTGGGCTTGCTCTAATCACCAAATGACCACTGGCAAGGGCTTCACTTCTAACACCTTTTTTGTTTGTTTGTTTGAAAAGGTATGCAGATCTGTGCCCAAGGAGAGGCAGTGTGAACACCTATTGTGTGCCATGGTTTGCCCAGGGGGCTTATATATCTTACTGCATTTGATATCACTAGTCATTCTGGGAAATGGGTCGCTCTGTCACCATTGGAAGTTTTCAGAGTGACTAGTTAACGTTAGGAGGCCTAGCAGGATTCAAGCCAGGCTGCTCTCATTCCAGAGACCACTTGGTTTCCCCGATGCCACCTCCGTCCACACATTTCAGTGCGCTATCCTGTGTGCTGCAACGCTCTGACCCAGGCTCGCTATTGCCTAGCTCATGGTTTCCTGGAGTTGACCTGCACAGTCACATCAGGCCTTGCACGCAGGACATCTCACACCGGGTTTCTTGCTCTGCTGGTGCTGTTTTGAAGAAGGGGCCCTGTGTTCTTATGTTGCACTTGATTTGCAAATTATCTAGCCAGCCCTAAGTCAGGTGTGAGGCTTCTAGGACAATGATGAGGACAGCTTGCTTACATGTCCCAGAGGAATGAATATTTTAGGAACTTAAGACCTCAAGTAAAGCAGGCTTGTAAGTCTCTCTCTCTCTCTCTCTCTCTCTCTCTCTCTCTCTCTCTCTCTCTCTCTCTCTCTTCTGCACACACCCTGCGGATTAGTCAGTTTTATGACACTGTAACTGTAATTTGATTCCCCAGTCTATTAAATGGGAGTGTATATATTTATGGCTGCGTTTATGTGTGTGTGCGTGCGCCTGCGTGTGCTAGCCGGGAGAGGGAATAGGGGGTTGGGGAATTTACGACACACAGACACAGTCCTGATTATTGACTCTATTCTTTCCCCTTGGAGACATTACAGGGGATTTGAACCAGGTCTTGCTTTTATGAAATACATACTTGGGAGGTTTGGAGTGGCTGTAAACACTGGTCTGTGTGAGAGTGAGGTTGGGGCGGTGCTGGGTCCTCTGGGAGAGACAAGCCTTAAGTACACTATCCACTGAGCCTGGCGGAAAATACACACACATATTCATGTATACTAGTACGTTTGGCCCCCAAATCCAAGTCTTCTTCCCTTGAAAATGGAGGTCTCGTTTTTTATCTTTGGAGTGTGTGCATTTTACTCCCTGAGTTAAGAGATTATCAATGCATCACTAATGGTATGAAAGTCTGGAATAAATGAGAAGGAAGTTTGGAAGTTTCCCTGACTTATTCTACCAGCCAAGATGTAAGTTCATTATCATGCGGTTGTAAGGGAGTTGGAGATGTCCAATAACTTTGGAGAACTTTGTTTTGTGTTTAAGGAAACTGAGGCTGAGAGAAGTAAGCCAAGGTCAGCAGCTGGGCGGAGGTGAAGTTTGCGTTAGAACCTGCTTCTCCTGACTCCATCCCAGGCTTCTTTCTTGCGTTCATTTTTGCAAGAACAGAAAAATGCCATGAGGCATTACATAATCAATTCATGTGGGAAGAGGTTGTGGATTTAATGAATAGCAATATGAGGTCAAAGGGAAAGGTCATCAGCATTTATTAGAGTTTTGTATATGCCGCTGCTCTGCCTACAATGGTCTCGTTTAATTGAATCTTCAGGACAGCATTGAGAGAATGAAGGTACTGTTACTTTTATTTAACAGATGGGAAAAGTGAGGCACAGAGTCCTAGTTAACTTACCAAGGGTCTCTCAACTGGTAGAAGGATTAGCCAAGATATGAATTATGAATTCAGTTCTTCCTAATCCCTGCAAGCAGATTAATTTATTCAAGTCATGATGGCTCTGTGGTGGCTTGTTTTAATGACTCAGTGGAATGCAAAACTTACAACTATAAAAACAATGCAAGATGTGTGACCTAGTAAATATACATTGGTAGTACTGTGGGTCCTCAAAAAGATATGTTTAAGTCCTAACCCTCAGAACTCATGAAGGTGAGTTTATTTGGAAAAAGGATCTCAAACAAGATGATCCTGGATTTGGGGTAGAGATCCTAAATCCCACAATAAGCCTCCTTATAAGAAGAGGAGAAGACACGGAAGTGAGGAAGGTGATGTGAAGAGAGAGGCAGAGATTGGAGTGATGCGTTTATAAACCAAGGGGCACCAAGGATTGCTGGCAACTACCAGAAGCAAGGACAGAGGCAGGGAACCCCTCAGGAGCCTCTAAAAGCAACCCAAACTGCTTACACCTTGATTTCAGACTACTGGTCTCCAGACCTGTGAAAGAATCAATTTCGTTCTATTAGGCCAGCTCGTGTGTGATACTCTGTATATCCATACTATGGCAGCCCTAAGAAACTAATACAAGTGCTAAACTTTTTCATTTTTACTGTACTTAAAAAGCAAAGAGACACAAGCATTAAATAGTATTAAAAGAATTACAAGCATAAATTGCCAGCTGAAAAATGTATTTGAAGAAGTAATAAAAAATGAGATTTGTGTGTTTATATATCAACAAATAGTTCAAGAAGATCAATCAATACTTACTGATTGTCTGGCAAATGGCTGGTTGGATATTAAAGCAACCTGTTGATCTAGTCTATATCCTGTATGTGTGTAAGGGAGGAGGGGATATTGCTGGAAGCTTAAAACCTTTGTTTAGAGAGGGTGCACCCCCTCCACCCTGGAAAGCTGAACAGCGTATTATTCCTGCCCCAACAACAAGGAAATGCAGACAAACTAACTTTTCTCAAATCCATGAGGGAGGTGAAGCTACAGAGCAAGCAAGCCCACTTTTCAAGTGAACACAGTCCTCGTCAAGGGGGTTGGGATGGGAGCGCAGCTTTCCCAGGGCAGGTCTTGGGAAGAAGCAACAGCAGGAGCATCTCAAACACTGTAGTGACTTGACTGAGTGTAGGCCAGCACGAGAGTATGAAACCACTGGGAACCAGAGACACAGTGGGAGCTCTCACTCACTCACAGGATTCTTAACGGAGACTTCCACAAGGTGCTCACAATAGACTATCTTGAGCCTCCTTTGGGGGTGCAGACCTGGAAGAGGGGAGCAGCTGCCACCATTGGAGGGGGGGGGGGCAGGAAGCCTGTCTGAACCCCTTCCCCTACAGAATTAACTCCTTAAGCTGTTTGGAGAGGGGAGGCACCCTGCAGCATCTAGGGCACAGGTGAAGACCCATTAAGGCTGGGGGAGGAAAAAAGACACATTCCTTTTTTATCTGGTTCATGAAAGAGTTCTGGAAACTGTATCTTATACCAATATCCATAGTGATCTGCTCAGAGAGGGGCAGGAAAGTGGTCTCACTTAAGACCCGCTACAGATGCAAGGCAGAGTTTGGCTGCCAGAGTGAATAGGTACAGGACTTCCAGAAAACCCATGCTTCAGGCCCAGGCATATAGGCCTAACTTAGAGAAGAATTGGAGCTTTAGTGTTGCGTCTTTTATTACATGTATTTGCAATAACTTAAAGATCTATACAGTAAACCCTAGGCCAGCTACAAAAAGTAGCCAAGGAAAAAGGTATAAACAACCAGTCAGTAGTGAAGATGGTCTCTCCAACAAACGGTGCTGGAATAATTGGACATCCTTTTGCAAAAGGAACATTGGTCCATATCTTGCACCATATATAAAGTTAACTCAAAATGAATCACAGATCTAAATGTGAAACTTCAGGAAAAAATAGCAAAAAGCCTTAGAATAGGAGAAAATCTTGGGTTGGGCAAATATTTCCTTGATATAACACAACAAGTACAATTCATTTTTAAAAGTTGTAAGTTGGGCCTCATCAAAATCAAAAAGTTCTGCCCTTTGGAAAATACCGTTACAATGAGTAAGCCAGCCACACACTGAGAGAAAATATCTGCAAAATAAGTATCTGATGAAGGATTTCAATTGAGAATCTATAAAGGACCCTCAAAACTCAATATTGTAATAAGAAAACAACCTACTAAAAGAATGGGGAAAAAATTTGAGTAGATACTTCACCAAGAAAGACAGAGATGATCAAAAAAAAAAAAAAAAGTACATGAATAGGTACATGACTTAACATCTTTAGTCATTAGGGAAATTCAAGTTAAAGTCACAATGAGACACCACTAGCTAGCTATTAGAATGCTGAAATAATTTCTTAAGAAATCAAATTGGCAATACCAACTGCTGACAAGAATGGGAACAGTAGGAACTCACACCTTAAACCTTTCTTATATACAGTACATGTCTAATGTACTATTTAATCTATAAACAAATACTTCTTTTCTTAAATTTATACAACCACCCCCCGCTAGCCTTAAACAATGTCACTTTCAACACCTGTTCCCAGGGGTGCGTCTTTCAGGTCAGCAGCAGCATCTTCACTTTCTCACGCGTCACTGCTACAGAAATGCTGTCATCAAGAACTGCTTTTTTGTTTATCCAAGTCAACCAGTTTTTCTACCTCTTTGCTTGCCTGTGATCTTCATTTCTTTCACATCCTTAACAACATCACCACTCCTGATTGCCTCTTTATGGTTTAAAATTGTGCTAATCAATTTCTTTAGCAACAAAAGCATTCTCTCTTTTGTTTGATGCCTGAGAGATGCTTTGTGTCATGCTGAGGTATCCGTATGAAAGGGTTGTCAGGTTTAAATTTGAAGTTTGGTTGGACTACTGAAACATTTTTTCCATGAACAACTTAGTGGAGAACCAACTTGCTCAAGGTAAGAGATGTGTGAGAACCGAGGTTGGACTGTATTCTATATTTCAAATAAGATGACTGTCTGTATACTTTCAAAATTACTATGTGAACACAAAAAGGCTAACTTTATTGTTTATAAATCATAGCTCAGTCAACCTGGCTATAGAATAAAAATAAACTTGGTAATTAGGAAAAGAGGATCCTAAGGGAATATTCTACTTTTGGCGATGGGAAGAATAGTGCATGTGTCTTCTTCCAGTTATTTTTGAATTGGTAAGCTCTGATGAAGGTCAGTGCTTTTTAAGTATATGTACATCTTTTCTTTCTTTAAAAAAATACATTTTTTATTGACCTCAGAGAGAGGAAGGGAGAGAGATCACCCCCTCCACAATGTGATGTGGTGGAGACAAGATAGAAACATCATGAGGGAATAATTGATGGGCTGCCTCCTGAATGACCCCTCTTAGGGACTGAGCCTGCAACCCAAGCATGTGTCCTGACCAGGAATTGAACTGTGTCCTTCTGGTTCATGGGTCGGCACTCAACCACCGAGCCATACCAGCCGGGCTCTTGTCTATGTATTTATTTTATAAACTCAAATCCTTAGTTCATGACGTAGGGTGGAAAGATTTCCCAGTGGAGGTGAAGGCATTAGAGCTTTATTCAACTTGGACAGGACATCATCATCCACATCCTCTTTGCAGAACCCCTGAAGGTTATCCCTCAGGTCCACCAGGCTCCACAAAGCACAGTTTGAAGATGACGTGCCTAGCCAAGAATTTCCCAGAGTGTGTTCTGTAGAACACCAGGCCCATGGGTGCTCCATGAGTAAGAGGGTTCTCTAACCTTAAGTGACACGTGGCAACTCTGTTTCTCACACCCCTTTTTGGGAGGTTCACAATGCACACTAGCATTTAAGTGCTCTGAAAAGGGCTGCAGGAAAGAAACCTGTTTGACATCTTTATTTCTTCCTCCCATTTCTTTGACTTTGTTAAGTTAAATCTTGTAAGTTATAGTTTAACCTCTGGGAAAAGGTGTGTATGTCTCACTTTGTAGAAAGGAATAGAGTATTATCTCTGGAGCATCTACTGTACACGCAGGCTTGTTTTAGCTACTTTCTAGTTATTAATCCCATTTCGTTCCCCCCACAATGTGATGTGGTGGATACACCTATTTTTAGAAGAAATCGAGACTTGAAGACATCAAGCAGTATGGTTACTTGATGTCCTCAAGCCTACAGAGCTAGTGGGCCTCCATTATCTAAGCTTTGAGGCTTAGTGGATGATCTGACAAGATAGACTTGGCAAAAGTAAGACTCGAACTGTTTCAAGTAAACATATAAATTCCTGCGACATATGATTTTTCTTGGTCCTTGCATTTTCAACTGGAGTCTGCCACTGGTAGATTTCATTTCTCATGGTACTGGTGTCTTAGAGATCTTTTGGTTATAAGAAAGAAAACCCACTTGATCTAGAAAATACAAAGACATATATAGAAACACACAGACTATACTATGAAGAATTAAAGACTATCTCATGAAATTTGTGGGTAGAACAGGCACCTGGTCTCATGAATTTGGAACCAGGAATGGAAGGAGAGCTTTTGGGACATAAAGATATCTTTCCGCCTCTATCTTTTCTCCTTCCCTCTCTATTTCTTTTCTTGACTTCTCTCAGTGGGTCTGCACCAGGTTTTCATCCCCTTTTCCCAGAGTCACCACGCAATGGCATAAACATGACCATCACACATCTACTTTACACAGGGCACCATCTGCAACCAAGTGACACCCCTTCCAGTAGCCTCCCAGGTGAGAGAATGTGATTGATCCAACTTGATTAGATCGTTGCCACTGGACCATTAAACCCTACAGGAGACTGAGTTCAACTGACCCGTCTTATGAAATATGGAACCATCTTTTAGAAACTGTTTCATCTGGCCCCTAGCTCAGTATTTCCCAAATCTCTCCATGCTGATAAGAATCACCCAGAGTACTTGCAGTCTCCCAGGTCCCAAAGCAGACCTGCTGGATCATGATAGCAACAGTGGTTCTTGGCTGCACACGGAAGACACCCAGGGAGCTTTAAAGCTACTGATGCCTGGTTCCCACACCCTGAGTTTCTGATAGAATTGGTCTGGAAGACAGCTTGGTCAACAGCAATTTTAAAGCTCCCCCGTTGAATCTAATGTGCAACTGAGGCAGAGATCCACAGGAAGGACTGGGAAGCAGTGATTAGTAAGCATCTCAGGTGATTCTTACTACCAGAGGAGCTTGAAGCACAGAATATAAGTTATATATTCTGCAGAGAGGAGAGAGCAAACACTCTGACAGATTCTTTAAGAAAAGGGTGTGGGGAAGAAGCCAGTGTTAGCATAGAGGTCACATAAAACCAGGCGCACAGGGTATAATTTGAGCATTTTCTAGGAGATGGAATTTTGAGTGGCGGGTTGAAGAGAGAAATAGCCAGAATCTTGGAACCACTTAGAGTTAACTCTGTCATTCCTTCATCCTCTCATTTCAGACTTACTGGTCATTGTTATAGACTAGAAACCACAGGAGTAAAGGGACAATGGACCTGTGGTGAAAAATAATACAGACACATTGGGATCCTGTAATATTTACAACGCCGTTGGCAGTCTTAAATGATTGAGGAAAGTCTTTACTGAATTAAAATAAACAGGATAGTATATTTGCCTCCTGACCCTTTTCATCATATTTATTCTTTCTCAGAGAAAGCTTCCATATAATGGCAGCACCATCCATTGAAATCCTGATTTAGAAACACTTAGTTGCCCTTTTCAACAATGAGTCCTATGATATTTTTAGCATCTTACAAGAATTCAAACAAACAAACAAACAAACAAGCAAAATCTCTACACAATGGGCCAATCTTCCAGAGGGAAAATTATAGCTTTCGGACCAAATTTTATGGATAGATTTCTAACCATAAGCCATTGGCTGCAGGAATACAGAGGCTCAGGTCACCTCCGGGCAGAGAGGAGTTGACTGGATCTTGCTTCCCTCGTTTCCTCCCACCCCCCTCTTCCTCCTTCCTTTCATGCTCCAGTTCTCCCAACATTAAGTCATGTTTCATTTCAGCATGTCCGGCGCTCAGGTCCGTTCTGATGAGTCTTTTCTATTGGAAAGATGTAACAATGAAAGAGCACTTTTCTAAATCAAGCTTCCCTTTGCAGATCATTCCTGAGCTCCTGGCTTTACTTCATCTGCATGCAATTTCATGTTCTCCCTCACCATCATCCAAATCCAGACATTCAGACTTTCACAGGCTGCCAAAGCATGTTTGATCAGAAGAGGGGCTGCTGGGTCTGCGCTGTGCAGATTAGAAAGGAGATGGGGGCAGGGCGCTCACAGTCTGGAGTAACCTACGTCCCTGGCATCTTGGAAATGTGCACCTATTCATCTCTTGAAACCTCCCAGTGCACTAGGAGCTGCTATGTTGCCCCATTTTATAGATGCAGATATTGAACCTTACAGGATTCTAATCTCAGCTTTGGGAAGCACTGGATGACAGAGGTGGCTCACCTAACTGATCGTTTTCACTCGTATGTATAAGGGGATAGTGAGGCCTCACTTTTATGTTGGCGTGACTCGGTATGGGGGGAGGAGGACACGCTAGCATTGAAGCATTTTATTGAGTATAAACCAAATCAAAGCTCCCATCAGGCCCCTTACACGTCTGCTGTCTGGAATGGCTTGGGCGGGGCACATCAAAGACTCGTTCCACAGCAGTCAGTTTTCCTTTCCACTTCCGTAGGTGTCTTCTAGCAGCAGGTCTGCCTGCTCCATGTTTGGGAACGATAAGCAGATGTGAACAAGTCTGGTGGCTCAAGGACACAGCCGGAGGTGCACAGCTGAGTGACACTGAACGCAATGGTGGGTGTTGTTGCAGTGTTCTGTTCCCAAGCGCCTATGCACTGTTCGGGGGCGTCCAAGTCATCAAGCACTGCCTCCGATCCCCAAAGGCATTCTGTTTCTAGGAAGGAGCTGAAAAAGTCCTTCTGGTCCAGGGAGAGAGGGTTACTACTATTTTTGTTTGTTGGAGGGGGCATTTCAAACTCAGGGGCTGGTGTGTGTGTCTCTGTGTGTGTGTGTGTGTGTGTGTGTGTGTGTGTGTGTGTGAATGAACGGGGAAGTATGGAAACCAAACAGCATCCTATTCAACTATATTATTAGAAATTGTCTCATTCCTCACTGACCATCTTCCAGTTCCCAGAAAACTTCTAGTGGTTCTGAATGGATTAAGCAAAGCAAAGAAAACAAAAAACAAACCTCCTAGACATAAGACAACAATATGGTGAGGAAAGCAGGGTGGGGGGAGGTAGAAGAGGGTAAAGGGAGGACAAATGGTGATGGAAGGAGACGACTTAATGTGGTGAGCACACAATGCAATATACAGATGACATGGAACTGTACACCTGAAACCTATATAGTTTTATTAACCAATGCCACACCAATAAGTTCAATTAAAATTTTTTAAAAGGAAATCATTTTATGTTGTGTATGCAGGGTATGGATGATATATTTAAAATTTCCACTAAATTGTGTTTTCAAAGTTCCTGTCATGAGCACTGATTTTATACTATATATTATGTAGTTACACACACATATATGACTATATGTTACATATATATGACACAAACATATATAAAATTGAATGAATTCAGTCTTTGTTTTTCCTGTCCTCACTGTTTCTCCTTCAGCTCTCTTCAACCAGCTCCCTGCATATCCTCTTCCAGCCCTCTCCTGCCTCTCTGCCCACAGGGACTTGAAGAACCAGTTTCTCTCCTTGCCTTTACTCCAATACTATAAACTTAAAACAAAACACATGGCCCAAGACAGGGTGCTGTCTTTAGTTTTTCATTGCTTTCTTCTGATACTTTCTTGTTGATTTTGGATTCTGTCCTTCAAAGTCCCAAGAGCGCACTTTCTAGGTATGGAGCAAAATGTTTTTTTGTTTTTCTTGTTTCTCCACTCAGCAGAATCTTACTGAGTGTGTGGGATGCACCAACGCAGTGGTGCAAGATTTGATTGGAAGCAGCTGAGAAGGTAAGTGCACTCACCGAAGAGGCTGTACCTTGTGGTTGCTTAAGAAAAACACGTGTAGTCCCTGGGTCACAACTGCTCATTCTTTGTTTTCCTAAATGCTGGATTGAGGCTTGCTTTTCCCCATAGGCCTGGGATGAGGCCGAGAGGACTAAGGGCTCATTTGAGGGACCACCGGGTCTATGTACCACAGAGACCCTAGGTGTGAGCACCACCCTTCTGGACCCTTCCCCTTGGTTCTTACAGGGATTTGTATCTTTCTCCTGCCTGCCCTAAACAATTTTTCTCTTGGCTCTTGTTACAGATCAAAACTATGGTGTTACCTACTAGTGGGGTAGCCTCCCTGACTTCTCCAGGTGACTGCTTCCTGAAGGCAGGCACTACTCCAAACTTAGGGACTCGCACAGAACCATTTTCATAATGCTTCAATACATTAACTGTGTTTATAATGCTACAACACATTAATGAGCGTGGCCTCTTTCCTCAGCCTCTCCAATCCAGTTGTGGAATGGGGAGGCCTTGCTGAAGGACACATAGCCTTAGAGAGAGGGTTGACTCTTGAAACCAGGGACTCACGGAGTCTCTGACTTACAAGAAGGACCCATTAACATTTATCAGGTGTTTAGTAGGACCAGTGTTGTACAAAGGATTTTACATCCATTTTATTTGACTTCATATCAACCTCTGACATAGCTGTGTGGCCTTGGATCATTTGCTTTAACCTCTGTATTCCTCTAGTTCCTCATTTGTTATATGGAGAAATACCCATGTCATCAACTAGTGCATGGAGAAAGTGAGATCATATGTGTGGGGGTATCAGAGAACTTAATAACTTGCCACGGTCACTCAGATAATAAATGAGCAAATCCATGTGCAAATCATGCCAAATGCATGCTTGTGACCACTATACTATATGCTACATGTCCTCCCAGGAAAGGTACCATCTGGTTTGAACAATTCTGGAAGATGGAGTAGGAGAAGAGGGGGCTGCCATCCTAGAGGTGCTGTTTCCCATTCTTTCCTATCAACACCTAGTTTTCAGGTGGCATTAGCTCGAGCATTAGAAGCCTCCATGGAATAGGTTTTTCATGAGCTTTCCTTGTTGTCTCTTCCCAGAGGAACATACTAGAGCAGTGGTTGCCAACCGGTGGTCTGTGGACCACTGGTGATCCATGAGGTCTGAAAGGTTGGCGACTGCTGTTCTAGAGCATTCCAAGACACTGACCATACAGTTGCATTATTTTCTTCCTTCCTCAAAGCTGGGTTAATGGAGCCAGGTCAGAGGAAACTCATCTTTCTTTTCTTGCTTGATGAGCTATTGGCCAGCCCTCAAAAAGCCCACCACCCCTGCACATATGGTGTGCTTCTGCCTCTACTTTGTCTTTGGGAACCACAACCACCGAGCATGAACCTAAATAGGTGTATTCTGAAAATAAAATGATCAATAAAAAATCCAAATGGCTACCACTGCCCCTGCCTGGTATATGGAGTTATCACACTGACTTACTTTAATTTCACCAAACTTTCTAGAAAAAAACAAACATTCTTTATCTTGGCTCAAAAGTACCCCAAAGACTTTAAAGCCATAGGTTAAAAAGAACAACTGGCTGAAAGGAAGGAAAATGCAAATGTTAACGCTTTGAGCTGAAGTGGAAGAATAGTGATGATTAGAGAAGTCTCTGGGAACAGCCTCCCCCCTTAAAGTCCTAAGAAGCAGGAGTCCCTTCTCTCTTTTGGATGATCGCAAGGTGGCCTGAGTTGTAACTATACACTGGTTTTAATTGGCCTCCTGAGTGGCTCAGCAATCCAAGACCAGAGCTGGTCACAGATTTTATTTCCCCCAACCACAGGGAGGAAAATGAAGGCACGGTGACTGGGCGCTTAATCAGCAGGCCAAGTCAAGCCTTTTATTCTTTGTGTACCGCAGTCAACAGAAAGTTATTGCTTAATTAACCCCTCTGAATGAATACCTGATAATTAATAAACCCATGAAGTACACCCTCAGGCTTTAAGTTGAAGAGGGATCCTCTCTTCAAGTGGAAAAGGGGAAAAATTCATGCTGAACTAATGGGAAAAAATTCCGGTAGAAGGCAAAGCAATTAGGATTAGTGAATTCCATTTCATTTAAAGTTCCAAGATAGAGAAGCCATTTATCTAACAAATTAATAATAGGAGTGACTTGCCTAATATAATAACGAGTCCTTATATTTTATTAGTGGAAATCCAAACTGAGTAATTTAATGATAGATAAGCTTCCATATATATAATTTTTTGTTATACTTTAAAAAATAATGTCACTGCACACTGATAGTTTTAGATTTATGCATCTATTCTAAATTAGTCCCCACTTTAGTTGGGAATGGTACATTTAATATTACAGCTCTACAAAATCAATATTTTTTTAGTGTTTTCTTTCATTTTAAAGAGTTTTATCATCTGGCTAATTGTGTCACCATAGGAAAAGAGGAGAGTTGATAAGATGCCTCATGTTTCACAGGCATTATTAAATTTGCTATAGACTATAAATGGAGACCACTGGGGGGTTGTCGAATGGGTCACGGGGGAGCTAGGATGTAGGGCAGAAGGGAAGGTATTAACTTAGAGCCACAAAACTAATCTTTCTCTCTAAATTGAAAGAAAATAGGAGCTATTTCCTCAAGAAGTATTACTGGTTTACACTGGCATAACTAGTCTTCTAAATGCTAAGGGATATCATGACAAAGATCCATATGCTCAAGGTTTTCATGGGGCCTCTGGGATTTTCCTTGCGGCCAAGACAGGAACCAGGCCCTGAGAAAATTGTCCCTCCGACCCTCTCTGTCTGAGGAGGGATTCACCCACACATTCAGTAGATGCTTACGGGGTCCCTGCTATATGCCAGGTGTTTCATACTAGCTCTAACCATTTCCTCAAACTGGGGGAGCAACTAGAATAGACCTTTCCCGACCCTCCATCCTCCGAGTTCTCTTTTGCACAAATTCCTGGAGAACAATATGCTCTAAAGTGGTGAAGGACAATAGCAAAGTGGGAAGGTGACACTCAGCCTGAAAAAATGGAAGGCTTCAGAGAAAAGTAGGATGGCACCCAAGTCCCACAAGCCATGATTTCGTACCGGTCTGAACTTCAGTTTTCATAAACTGCAGAACAGGAATATAAACATTTTCTACACAGGATAGTTTTTGTGTTGTAGGTAAAACTTCTGGCAGGTGGTGAGCACCTAGGATTGCTAATATATATTTTTTTCTATTTTCTGAGGATATGCAGAGTCTTAGAGGGATCTTGGAGTATTTAAATACTAATACTAATACTTATCCTAAGAATAGTTACAACAACACTAAGAGTAAATATCTGCATAGATTTTTCCAAACTACTTCCAACAATCCTAAGAGAAACATCTAACATCATTTAGTCCATTTTAGAGATGCAGATGTTTCCACTGGCCTAACTGGTCTACTGCTAAACTTCTAGGTGAAAGCATTTTAGCAGACACAAGTCTTTTTATATAGAGCGTCTCTAATATTTGTACAAAGCAATCAAATGCATATATCTAAACCCACATACTCAAAGATCAATTGTATTCAATAACATAACAGGTGCGTTTTTCATCTTTAGAATTCCTGCATGAGTAGTTTTCCTTCCCAGATTGAATTAGCAAAGTAGAAACAGATGAAGTCAATCGTCAATTGTTCAAATTCAGGTTCATATTATAGAGACAGATCATAACCTTAGGGGCTACTAATGTGGAAAGATAAATCCCTCCTTATAAAACAAGTATTAGTAACAATCTGTACCAATGCGCTTAATTTCTCATATCCTGCAAATGTTCAGAGCTCTCCTGAGGTGCTTACTTCTGACTACCTCACTCAGACCAGAAAGTCCAGGATCATCCTAAAAAATCCCCCCCCCCCAACCTGCTTTGCTTCATTCTAAAGAATTCTAGTGTCAACATTAAACAGAACTAGTTAACAGGGGTTTTAAGAAAATGAAAGGCGCAGCCAAGTCTAGACACCCCAAAATAAGTGGATGGGGGGCGTGTACAGGCCTTTGGTCCAGTGGTTCTGGCCACCTCCTTAATGGACAATTTGGATTGCTGCACAGTCAATCCGCTTAATTGCCTCTGTGTTGGCCATTAAAACAAATTGAATGCGCCATGGCCAATTTGGTCATGTCATAAAGAAATGACCTATAGGGCCCATCGAGAAGCAGAATTTCAGCCATTATTCGATTATATCTGATCAATGGAGACAGCCTGTATGGGAAATCCAGGAGCCAGAGTGGATCGTATAGGAGCCCCAGGTCTACTTTGCTGACCACATTATTAGGATCAACTGTCAACAGCAATGAAATTAGCCAGGTGGTTGACAAAGCATCACCTTACTCGGTCCTGGGGAGAGGAAAGTCAGTACTTCATGACTTTGCCTAAAATATCCAGTCAGCAAACCAACAGGTCATCTTTTCCACTTTGAGTCCTGAGTAATTTGAGGAGTAGAAAAAAAACATTCAAAATCTCCACTGGCTTTGACCTCTAATGTTGGTATAAAAATAGAACTCATGCAGCATTCATTGTGATTAATGCTGGGTAAAGGTAATTTAAGCGAGGCCTAATTTTCTTATTTTTCTAGATCTCGTCTCCATGTACTGTACCTTTCCCTGTACCTCTGCTTATCTGAGAGGTCACAGGATTTTCATCTCGGGCCTCTACTACCGGGTCTTTCATCTGAAGTCACCTTGGTCTTCGGCATCTTTGTGAAGCTGGATAAGAGGAATGACCCCTAATAAAGGTATTGCTGGATTATACTTTATATTTTCTAAGCCAAGGAGGAATAACTGTGGGCAGTATTTACTGAACATTTGTTATATGCTAGGTGCAAACCTCAGCACTTTAAATATATTGTTTCATTTAATCTTTAACTGACCCTGGGAAGTAGGTTCTGGAATCTCTACTGTATAGATGAGGCAATTGATATTTAGAGTTTAATAACCTGTCAAGGTCAAGGTCATCCAATAGAGTCAGAATTGGGATGTAATTCCTGGCCTCTCTGACTTCAAAGCTTGCAGTCTCAAATATTATATTGTCCTAAGTACCACTGGCTGCTCCCTCAGCCTATGAGGGGAAGTGTTCTCAGTCAGGGGTCCATATTCACGGGGAGCTTAGCCATGCAGCAGGGGCCAAAAAGAGATCATTACCTGCAGCAGCAGAGAGTGTTTGTCACCATCCTGGTTGGTTAGAGACCCTCTGGGAATGTAAGATGCTTATGTTCCACACTGGCAGTCATTACGCAGGTGGCCCATACCAGCATACCAGTGAGGGCTGGTCATGGTAGATTGTAGGTAACCAAGAGGGAGAAGCTAGAAGATCTCTCTCACACCAGCTTCCTCCTAGGAGCCAGTGGCCTTGGCATGATTAGATTAGAAAGGAAAAGAGCCCGAGTGACTCTACAAGAAGAAAAGGAGAATACATAGTGGTATCCAGCCATGAGTAGTGCTGGGATTCGGTGATGCAGCTGGAATGGGCCCGGGGTTGGAGAATTCAATTTGGGAAGAGGAATAGGGAGAAAGGAAGATGGCAAGACAGACTTATATCAGGTAAGTAGACATATGGAAACACCAAGAATGATGATTAGAGGTTGAATGGATTAGAGAGGCCAATGGGACAGTGGAAGCTGAATCAGGGACAGTTACTGAGTCTATGTCTTAGTTCTAAGTATATCACAGTAACACCTTCCACTGTCTACCACCAACACCATCACCACCACCATGAGCATCACCATCACCACCATCATCGTCACCACCACTGCTATCACCACTGCCATCACCACCACCACCACCATTGCCATTAACAACATCATTCTCACCACCACCCTCACTACCACCACCACCATGAGCACTGCCAACACCACTACTACAATAAAAGAATCAAGGCCACCATATTTCTGCGAACCAGGGATAGTGCTGAATGTGTATTTATTTAATCCTCAGAAACCTTAGGCATTCTTTAAAGATAAGAGAAGGAAGACTTAGAAAGCACCAGAAAATTTTTGAAGGAAACAATAAAGTGTAGAGTTATGCTTTAGCTATTATTTTTAGCATTACAGGAAAGACAAAGCTATGACAAGGACATACAAATTGGGCAGAGCTAAAGAACTAAATAAAACTCAAGCCTTTGCCATTTTGGATAAGCCTTTGGTAGATCTGATCAGTACATGGATGCCATCCAGCAACCTTGACCAAAGCTAAATCTTCATGTGTTCTGCCCAGTGTTTGCTTCTTGGTGGCAAGGTCCCAGCATCTGGGAAGTCGGCTGTCAGTGTGGCCAGCTTGTAAACCAACATCGTGCTGGGCAGGTGTGGTCTGGTCTGCATTTGGAAAGGCCATCCTTCCTCCTCCCCCAACAGTTTTCATCAGCTCCCCTCAGCCTCCACCTGGAGTCAGGGTGAGTAGAGCTCTGGAAGGGGGATGAACTCGTTTAATACTAGTAGTTGCTATTTCCATGGGTTCCTTTCTTCTCCCTGAGTGTACTGAAAGTGCTCAATGAGGACTCCAATGAGTGAATTACATACAGCTTGATGTAGTGGTCTGTGTAAAAGATATTTTATAAACCAAGGGGTTCAGAATTTGTTTATTGCCCCTTCTCTTTCTAAGTTAGAATCCATCATTTGTGTGTGTGTGTGTGTGTGTGTGTGTATAAGAGAGACTCTTCATCATTTCTAGCTTCACACTAGACATCTCTACATCCACAAACGGTCTCAGAGACCTGGGAGATACGAGACACTCGACTATCAGAAACAGAAGCTATTGAGAAGAATACTTAGTCCATTCTTTCAGATGACAAAGCTGAGACCCAAAGATTTGGAATGCATACCCTAACTGGAAGGAATTCTTTTAAAGAGCTATGTTAAACACATAATGGAGATTTAGAAGCTTTACATCTTTTAATATTTGGGGATCGATAAACCTTAAGTCAGAGATGCTTCTGAGGATGGGGAGAAAAAAAAAGAAAGCCCCCTTGAACAGATGGAAGGACACAACTTTCTTATAATTCTGGATAAAAATAATCACAATTCGTAAATAAACAAATTACAAGAGGACTAGTTATTTAACAAACCAAGATACTATAGAACTAGTTTCAATAGAAGTTCCACTGGTGAATTTAAATCACATTGGATTTACTAGTAATTAATTACAGACAACTTTCATCAAAGCCTTTACTATGTGGGGCGAGATATACAGGTACTGCCACCATTAGAAACACATTGTGAGGACGCTGACCTGCTGCATCATGTTTTCATAGGTTAAAGGGTTAAAGGATGGAAACCTTGATTTCATGCTGTTTCTGGGGCCCTTTCCAAGGGTGAGGATACTGTTATGGGCCCAGGTGTGTGCATGTGTGTGTGTGTGTGTGTGTGTGTGTGTGGCGCAATAGCTAAGATTCAGAGAAGCAGGATATTTCCAGAGGATTTCCCTCTCTGTAAGGCAATCAATAGATCATAGGCCTGTTCTTCAATGGTCAAGGAACTAAAATAAAAGACACTATCCTTCATCTTTTAATCTTTTGGAAAGGTAACAGAGTAGATCAAAACACAGCAGTTGGAATCAAGAGACCAGTATTTGAGGCCTGTGCTATGCCCCTTACTAGCTAGTTCACTTCATTTAAGGCCCTTAACTTCTCTAAGCCTTAATTCCTTCATCTGTAAAACAGAAATCATAGCACTTGCTGTCAAGAGAATTAAATGAGAAAATGTACAAATATTCAGAATGATTTGAGTCTCACATAGTGCCTGACATAAAATAGATACTCAATAAAAGGGTATAAAATAGACACAGTAAACACACTGAAAAGCCTGGAAATGCGTGTTCACACTAATTGGTATAAGCCTAAGAGCCAGAATAAACCAGAACAGCAACATGCAATGAAGAATAAACTTTACTGTTACGTGAATGTTGACTTTGAAGAGCCCACAAGGAAATTCCACGTGAGCAAAATGGTTCTTCAGTCCTTAAACCCTGTACTAGCCCCTCCACCCCACTAACTCAGGTGGGGTTTCTTTTCGGTAGGATTTTTCTTGCCAAATGAGATGACGGGGCACTTTATCAAAATGACCTCTGTCAGTGATTAGATGATGTCATGTCCCTCGAGAGAATAGCATGTACATATATTGAGGCTTGGGAGCCCACAGGCTTGGCTAAATGATGGTAGATCCCCAGCACCTGAACTGGTTAGACTGGTTCCAGAGAAAAGAACTCATCTCAGAAAGTCACTGTGCAAAAGGGAGCAGTCATTCAGAAGCAGCTCAGGCACCCTGCCTGCCTGTCCTCCCTTCAAAACCTGCAGCGGGCGACCAGAGCCCCGAGAAGCTGCTCACGCTGGCATCTGAGGCCCCCCTGGGAGGAAGGCCCAAGAAGTCCCCTCCTTGTCCACATAAGTCTCTGCACCATTCAGCCTTCCTCCTGTCCCCTGACTCCCCGGTGTGGACATCACTGCCAAAGTTCCTTACTTAAAGTTGTCCCTCCATGGCAACTTCTTTGTGTCGCCTGATCTAATCCCTCAAAGCCACCGAGCACTTGTTTAAATGTCTCCTGTTCTAAGTAAATGTCTCCAGCTCCAGCCTGTGTTGGAGTTTGGCCTCTAAGCTCCTCCTGTCTCCTTTGCCATCCGTCTCCACTCTTTGGGACTTCATCCATGCATTGCAGGTGATGATGCCAGCAGCATCATGGCTCTCCGAGGCGAGGGCCATGGCTTACTCTCCTCTCAATACCTGGCCCCTGGTAGCGTGCATGGCATGAAGAAGGCGTTCAACACCTGAGTCCTAAGTAGAGGCCAGGAGCGAGTCCCCCAGTCCTTCACTATCCTGTCCTGTGTTTGCCATTTATCTTTGGAATTCTTTGAACTGTGTTGGAATTCCTGCATCGAGTGCGTCTCACTTTGACAAAGGATGGGAAGCCATTGTAAAGCATCCAAATCATGTTAACCCTTCGTGTAAGTCTCTGAAGGCTGCAGTGACAAGTTATCACAAAGCGGCTTCAAACAATGAGAATTTATTCTCCCACAGTTCTGGAGGCCGAAATCAAGGTGTTGGCAGGGCCCTGCTCTCTTTAAAGGCCCCAGGGGAGAAGCTGATCCATACGCTTTTTTTCTTGGCTTCTACTGTTGCCAGCAAGGCAATTTTTGGTAGATGCATCACTCCAACCTCCGTCTCAATTGTCACATGGCTTTCTCTTCAGGAGTCCTTATGCCATGGGCTTGATGGGCACTTCTATGTCTGTCTGTGTCACTCCTTTGCTTATAAGGATTCCACTCAAAATAGATCAAGGGGACATCCTACCCCAGGATGACCTTATCTTAACTTGCAATTATCTCTGAAATGACCCTATTTCCAAATAGGATCACATTTGCAGACACCAGGGGTTAGAACTTCAATATCTGCTTGGGGGACACAATTCAACCACCCCCAACTTGGACAAGTTACTTCCCCACTCTGAGCCTCAGTCCCTGCATCTGTAAAATGGGAATAATTTTGCCCACCTTGTTGAGGTCCAGTAGGGATAAATGAGACAATATGTAGGGCCTACCCATTCAGAAGGCTTTATTTGTGATCTCTCTTCCCCCTCCTGCTGAATCCTCTTCTCAGCTGTTTGCACAGTAACAAAGGAAATTCCAGAGGTAGGATTTTGTGCCACAGAGGCCAAATAGAAGTGTGAGAGTCTACCATTCTCACAGAGCCTGCTTCCTCCCAACCCAGGATTTTTTTTTGTGGCGAGATCCTTTGCTTAATTTATTCTTCCCCATGTAGGACACATGGCCTGGACTTGGTCAACTGACTCTAATAAAAGTTTTGGGTGATTCTAGGACAGCAGGCCAAGATGTGTGTCTTTGGCTGGTCACCCCTGTCATGAGTGGTTATTTTTTCATGGTCAAAACAAATAAATACATAAAAACGCCTAAAACCTATAGGGAATCGAGTTTCCAAACTGCGTTCTTGTGGCTGACTTCTGAATCATAGTTTAGTAATTAAAAGAAGAAAACACCAAGTTGCACTTGGCAAGGAAACATGAATGGTACCTTTGTAAAGGTCAAATACTAGTTGTGATTAACCAGGCAAGTCACACTTTCTCTCCTGGTTAAAACAATACTGTATGTGAAGGCTATTTATAGTATTCTACACCCCCTCCCCAACCCCCTTCCTTGCATAAGTTCATGGCTGGAATCTGACTTGAAATAGGGTTTTATTTTTTTTCCCCTTTCAATTTGTGAGATGATTTCCATATACTGTGGTTTGGCAGTCTGCACGGAGCGATGCTATAGCATTATCAGGGTGCCGACAGCTGCTCTAGAATAAACAAGCAGTGATGCATTGAGCTGGCAAGTCCATATGGTTTGGGAAATAAAATGAAATAAAATAAAAACATTTGTTATCATTTTTGGAGTTTTTGAACACAACCAGCTTCAGCTCCACTCTAATGCCTCGCATGACTTTTCTTTTAAAAAAATTTTTTATAAACGGGAACATTTTGTTTTGCTAGGAAGAGTGAGTGGTTAACTGTGTGGATGGGGCAAGAAGCCTCGAGGTCCAGCAGCTGTTGCTCATCTCTGGTTCAGGGGGTCTTGTGATGGCTCTGATTTGGCTAAAACCTGGAGACTGGATCAGGGAAGCCAATGGAATCTTCTTTGCTTATCATCTCAGACACTGCAGAGACCAGCGCTCACTGCAAGTCCTGGCTCTCCACTCCCCTCCCTGCACCTCATCCCACTGCTCAGGAGACCAGATGGGAGGTGGATGTGAGGGCATCACTCTTGAAAAATGAATCTGGGTTCTTTCTCCTAGAAAGGGAATTCCAGACTTGTTTTTGGTGTCAGAAGGTCAGATGCTTTTATTTTCAAGTGTAGTAGTAATAAAAATGCTAGCAACTAATAATTATGGCAGTTACCATACTTGGAAAGCCCTGTCCTATTTACAAAGCACCTGAGAACATGCAATCCCATTTGGGGGTCTCTGGCGACAAGCTCTGCTCTTATCTCATTTCTGGCAGGAGTAACCTTGCCTCTGCTAGGTCATATCCTGGGATTTCTCATCTAGAAAGTGGGCACTGGGCCCTGGCCGGTGTGGCTCAGTTGGTTGAGCGTCATCCTGTGCACCAAAAGGTTGCCAGTTGTCAGGGCACATACCCAGGTTTCGGGTTTGGTCTGGAAGCAACTGATTGATGTTTCTCTCTTACATCAATGTTTCCCTCTTTCACCCTCCCTTCCTCTCTCTAAAATTAATAAGGAAATCTTTTTAAAAAGTAAAGAAGGGGGGAGCTGGAATTCCTAATCTAAGGGTTCACCTGTGATGCTTCTTGATAATCAGTAATGCGAATGGAAATCAAATGATCGACCACATTGCTTCTTTCACCTGATCCAGAGCTCTGATGGGCAGTCTTACATGCCTTTCAGTCCCTTTTAGAAACAGCAAATGAATGAGTAACTACAGAACACATGCAGATTGAAATGTGGAAGGAATGGAAACTCCACCAGGGCAGGGCCATTGTCTGTCTTTGACACCTGCATCCCCAGTGCCTGGCAAAGGGTTGTCCCCGACAAGTCAGCATTTCCCAACAAGTCAGCTCACTTCTCTGAACTCCAGAGTGCCCACAGGTAATAAAGGCTCAATAAATAGAGGTTGAATGAATAAGTAGATGTGCAATCTGGGGATAAAGAATGGGAAACAGTGTGCATAGGAGGCATGTGTTGCTGGCAAATTAACTTTGAAAAAACCCTGAAGTGCTGAAGCCACTAACAGTTTTCCTGGTGCAAATATTTCCACCCTGGCCAGCCTTGGGCTCACAGTAGGGGGTTACTGAATGCTGAGTTGGGCAGACATGTGCCCTCCAGCTCCAGCAAACCTTCCTCTTAAGGGTGAAATGGTTGCAAACCAGAGCCTCGTTTCCTGTCGGTTTTCACGAAGCTTCTCCCACCTGGCAGGAAGGTTTGGTGGCTTCCAGATTGCTTGAGTTAACACGAATCTCATTCTCCAGCCGGTATCAGGCCTTTCCCCTTTATTTTGGCGGAGAGAGAAGGGTGTGCGTTGCCAGGCAGTGGGTATGGATGGAAGATCCAGTGGGCCCACTGGTTGGCCATCCTGCAGGAGCCCGAGTCCTTTTACCTTCGCTGCTGTCATAGTCCTGAGAGCTCCTCTCCTGCCCTGAAGTCCGCAGTGATTGACCCAGGTGCTTTTCAGTGGGTTCGGTCTGGTGGCGCTTTTCAGTGGGCCCTTTCCAGGGGCACCTCTGTGATTCCTGCTATTTTGGACGTTTTTCAAAGGCTTCAGGTTCTTGTTTTCCTCCCACGATTCATTGCCTTCCAGGTAGACCCACTGTTTCCCATCCTCTGTTGCGAAATCGTGCGGAGTGGCATCAGCACATCTCCGAACGGCAGGCGAATATATTTGGAACGCTTATTTCCGAGAGCTGTTGAGGATGACTACAAATTTTACACCGCGCAGAAGGACTGACGATACACTTAGGAGTGGCGAATGCACTGTTCTGTCTCCCTCTCGGTAAATAAATAACTGCAGAGCCTGGACTCCAATACCGGAGCGGCAAATCCACGGTGCCCCGGTGATTAACAAGGAAACCGTCTTGGTGAAAGCGATACATTTAGAAGAGCCCTAGGCCTCGCCCCAGAAGCTGACGCGGGAGGTTTGCTTTAATGTAGCACAAAGCAGAGCGGATGATGTGAAAAGAGTTCTGTTTCTCAGAGAAGAGGGCCCTTGTTTCTACTCCCGGGAAGTGTCTCCCGAACCCTTTACCGAATCTGCAAGCTGAACGGTTCCACGGTGGCTGCGTTGCCCCGGGGAGACCTGGGGGCCCCACCAGAAGCCCGCAGAGGGCTGGGGCCTGTGCAAGGTCTGGACCCGAAATCGCGTTCTTGAGTGATTTGCAATATAATGAGGTGTCCCTGGGGCCTTGTGTGTTCTTTCACACCACTGAACGCTGACATTTATGTCGGGGCATATTTAGATGGAAATTTGGAAGAAAAGCACAGGGCACTGATGTGGATCGGGAGCCCCTTCTCTAGCAAAAGGGATCATCTCTCTTTAACAACAGCAGCAAATAGATTAACATATACATGCACTGCATTCAAAGGAAAACAAAATCATTAGAAGGGAGAGGGATGAGGGGAAGAGAGGGGAGAAAAAGACAGGGGAGGAAGAGAGGAGAGGAAGAATGGAAAAAGAAGAAAGATAGATGAGAGGAAGTTTTGCTGCCCGTTGTAAAGTGTGTTAGGACGCGCAGTCCCCGTGCCTTAGACTGCCGTTCCCCTCTTTCTTCACTCCTTTCTTCACCCAGCTAACTTCGACTCAGCCTCTGGATCTAAGTATAATTTCCTCAGGGAAACCTTCCACCAGCCCGGAGCCTGGGCCAGTTCCCCATATGACGTGGTCTGCCGAAACCCCTCTCTTCTTGGTGGACTACATCATGACTGTGATGACTGTGATGATTGTAATTCCCCCTTTGTGTGTGTGATTTTTTGTTACGGGCCTGTCTCCCCCACAGTCTGACAGTTCTGAACTAGTGAGCTTTCAAAAGCCTGGGCCATACTTGGCTCTGAACTTGGGACTTCAAGACACCCGTTGATGAGTGATGAATGGCTAGATATTTGAGATAAAAATATATTACCTGAGACTTGCTGGGTTTACATAGTTCTGTCCACATGCAAGCACCTCAAGCTAGCCTTGTGAGGTCAACGGGAAAGGGGTTCAATCCCCCCATTTTCCAGTGCCATCTCTCAGGTCCTAAAGGTCATTGGCTTGTCAAGGAGGGTCACCGACAGATGTGAGACGGAGCTTGGCCAGGATCCGGTCTCCCAGCACTGCAACCCCCACCACTCAGTGGACAGTCCTTCTCTACAGAAGGGGAAGGGGAGGGTTGAGGGTTTGGGGAAAGGGCAGTGGAAAGGCAGGAAAAGCAATCATGACAGAAAAGATTTACTCCTGCCTCTCTCTCCTTTCTTCTTGCATCAAGGACAAGTGTTGCCTGAACACTTAAGTGCAAACGGGAACATGATGAGGCATCGCTTTTTCCGGGTCTGTGACTAACTCCTCAGGGAAGCTGGAGAAGCTGTCCCTCTGAGTTAGCCCTTGAAGATTTCCTTAAATCTCTTGCTTCAGGGCAGCCTGTCAATCAAACCCTGGACTTCCTTGATGACTATGTTCATTCATTCATTCATTCATTCATTCATTCCCGCAGTATTTTTCAAGAGTCTACCATGTGCCAGGCATTGTGCTAGGAATGACATGTGTGGATCTGAGAGAGGCTTGTAGGGTGACCAGTTGTCCCAGGTTCCCCAAGAAGAGGAACTTGCTTTGAGCAAACCACAAGGTAACTTCTTGTACAGAGTATAGTTCTCTAGTTCCCAAGAAGCCTTTTCATCAAAGTCCCCTGGAAATGTTTGCTAAGACGCAAATTCCCTGGCCCCAGTCCACCCCGGGGATTCAAAATCCTCTGGGGGCAGGTCTAGAAATTTGCATTAAACGACTCCCCCAAGTTTTATTGTGCATATTTAACTTAAAGAACAGCTGAACTAGTGCTTAAAGCCACTCAAACATGGGTTCAAGTCCCACTTCCGTCACTGAAGACCTATATGAATTTTCATGACTTGCATGATCAAATGGCTTCAGTTTCCTTCTTTATAAAATGGGTCTGATACTACTATCTTCATAGTGTCCTCGAATGGATCAAATTTAAAAATGCATTAATGTCTGAGTATGATACCTGGAATAGAACTAACTATACATTAGATTATTATCAAGACTGACACTGTAGTCCTGGTAGCTGGAATCACAGGTTTCTGCTCTTGGATTTGGGATTATTCTCTCCTTTTTGATGCAATTAGCAAAAGCCAGACTTCACTGGCCTCATTATTGAAATGTATTTGCTTTGCCTTTTTCTTTCTACAATTTTTCCAAATGCATCAAGAGCTTCTTCCTGATCCCAGAAGATGCCACATCCTTTCACACATAAGGGCCCTCATATGCGTTGTTTTGGTCTGAAATCTTGTTCTCTCCTTAGCCAGATGAACTGTTATCCATTCTTCAAAACCTCGACAAAGTGTTTGCTATTTTGGGAAACTTTCACTTCTTGCCACTTCTTGGTTTCCTCTTTTCTCTGTTTATCCTACTTAGGCACATAGCAACTAAGGACACAGAAATATGTCTTCTCCAATTAATATGAGGCTCTGTCACTCATCTATAGACATTGCAAATTATGGCCCATGGTTAAATCCAGTTTGAAATGTGTATTTATAAATAAAGTTTTATTGGAAATACAGTCATCCCCAATTGTTCATGTATCACCTATGGCTGTTTTCACACTATAATGGCAGAGCTGAGTAGTTGGGACAGAGGGTGTGTGGCACACAAAGCCTAAAATATTTAATCTCTATGATGCTGTTGTATTAACCTGATTATTAATACCAGGAAAGGAGCAAAGGGAAGGCTGGGTAATACAGACATGTCATTTGCACAGCTTTGTCAGGAAGCTGCAGTTTAACACTCTCCAGGTCTGTTTCCCACAGATCCTGAGGGAAGGGACTGGGCAATAGACACATGTCCAGTAAGGTCTGGGTGACCAGGGAAGGTGCTTGTCTGCCAGTCACACCTGATACAAGCCATTGGCCAGAATAGGCATGGCCACTGCAAGGGAGGGAAGATCTGATACTTAAACTCCTAAACAAAGTAATTCCTCTCTCTTAGTCCTCTTGCTTTCTTGGGACTCTTGTTGTAGGAGCTGCGCTCTTGTGCTCTGCACTCATTTACATGGCCCACAGCCATGAGGACTCCCCCACACAATGGAATAATGGACTACAGCTAGCCTGATGCTCTGCCGGACTCTGGGCTCAGCTCTCTTATGGAAGGGAAACTCTGGACACTGGCTTTGCTTCTAGTGCTGCTAAGGCCCCAGCTGTATTTTTTGTAGCTGGTTGAAGGGAAATGGGATTTGAGAAATCAAAGGATATAACTTGACACAAATAAAGCTTTTTACCACGTCTCATCCTCCTGTTCCAGTAGTATCCCAAGAGCCCCACTCCCACTAGCAATGGAGAAATTCTACCAGTGCAATTATCTGATAACATGTGGGCATTTACAGAAAATATTTCTGGATCCCTGTCCTATATGATGGACTCAGAGCCTAGCATATGATATACCCTATAGTAGATGCTCAATAAACATTTTGAGTGAACAGATCAGTACATTAGTGAGTAGATTATGAATCAGGGACTGCCAGGTTGTCTTCCCTATGTGCATCATTATCTAGATCAAAGAGCCTTCTAACCATACCTGTCTGTAGCCCCTTGTGTTTCAATCCACAAACCGAGAGAGTGCTACACAAAAGGGGTGTTAAGAAGGCCTAACTTTTACCTGCGTTCTTGTCACCATTTCATTTTCTAAACAAATGATAAGAGATAACTAGTATGAAGCGTCCGAGAAATCTTTCCCAGGCTTATCCACCCAGCTCCTGGCTTCCCAATGTGCCCATCCTGGGAAAGCGATGGGATAGGCTGCAAGAACGACTATAATGATTACTTTCTGACTCCACCTTATAAGCCAGTCTCTCTTTTATTAGATGGCTCCACTTATTCTAGAATGCCCAGGGCAATCCTGTGTCCAGAGTGGACCTCTACCAACTCCTAATGACTGAGGAGCAGCGAGTCCACCGGAGATGGGGAAAAGGTGGGTACGTGTCATTTTTCAAAAACAAATAAAACAG
The DNA here is from genome assembly GCA_004026665.1 of Murina feae. Classification (NCBI taxonomy): domain Eukaryota; kingdom Metazoa; phylum Chordata; class Mammalia; order Chiroptera; family Vespertilionidae; genus Murina; species Murina feae. The sequence continues at coordinate 59,824 of PVJC01000702.1, forward strand.
AAAGTCCACTGTACAGACGAGGCAACATGTGGCACTTGCAAGGAGAATCACTTTTCAGCCATCAGTGTGCACTTAGGTCGACTCAGAAAGAAATGGTGCCCTCCTCCTACAATAGCTCAGAGAACAGGCCTGAGTTCAGACTGAAGGACCAGAAGCAGCAAATTCATTCGTGGTTCCTGCCTGTTAAGGTCTGTGTAAGGGTCCGACAGGGGTTGGGGGGATGACTACACTGTCCTGGAATTGTCTTAAATATAAAGAAAGTCAATATCCTACTGAAACGCAAGATTCTCCATCTAAGTGATGATGAATTTGTTGGACCCTATGATTTCTACAGGGAAGAAAAAGGCACAGACTGAGGGAAAGATCCCCCCCCCCGTGGAAACAGGCCTATGACTAAGCAAGGCCAGACAGAAACTGGAGTCAGTTTTCACTCTGAGACAATCAGATTGTTTCCTGTGGGCCATAACACAGCCCTGGGAGGGTGAAAGAAACGGCAAGCAGGAGCTGGGCCAGACCTTGGAAATCCTTTCTCCAAGCTCCTGATTTTCACCTGAGGTCATGGAGACTTGAGACTTGGAAGAATTCACATCACACCTAGTGACAGCCCCAACCAAGAGCCCAGGTGACCTGCCCCAGACACACTGCACTTGCTGGTTTATTTGTTGCTTGCTTTTTTTTGCCATGGTGCTACTCACACAGGCTGTTAAGCACTCACCCCAAATTAAAGAGTATTAGTTTTAAAAATTATTTATTTTTTAAAAATATTTTCATTGACTTCAGAGAAAGGAAGGGAGAGGGAGAGACAAACACATCAATGATAAGAGAGAATCATTGATCAGCTTCCTTCTGCATGTCTCCTACTGGGGACGGAGCCCACAACCTGGGCGCGTGCTCTGACTGGGAATTGAACCAGTGACCTCCTTGTTCATGGATAAATAGATGCTCAACCACTGAGCCATGCTGGCTGGGCAAGAATATTCTTGAAAATATAAATGTTTGCCCGGCCTGCGGTGAAGGTAGCAGGGATAGAGTGGTGTTTGTTGGAGGTGGTGGGAAAGAAAAAAGGTGTGTGGGGAGGACTTTTGAATAAAGAAAACACTTTTTAGGTAAGGACAAACTTACTTGTCTTCTGCCGTCAACAAAGAAGTGTATTAAAATATTTAGTGTTGCTCTTCTGCATGAGTTAGGACCTCCCAAATTGCTATGGGGTGCTGTTTTCCTCCACAGAGTTTCAGAGCATGGGTGTCACAGGCACAGGGACCTGCACTCAAAGGGCTGATCTGCCACTAATTAGCCCTATAAACATGGGCAAGTTCCACAGGATCACTGAGCCATCCTCCTCTGCAAAGCAGGGATAACATTTGCACCCACCCCTATGTTCATCATGAGAATTCAGTGAGGTCACTGAAGACACTTAGTATAAGGTGTGCCCAGTTCCTCCTCTTGTTTCAACACTGCTCTTCCTCACTGCGTGACCAGTGCCCATTTAGCCCTCTCTTCTGGCCCATCTAAAACCTCCTCAGTGAGTCTTACCTCATGCTACCCAGCTGGAGTGGGTTGAATACTGACTGTCCCCCTAAAATTCATGTCCACCTTGAACCTCAGAATGTGACCTTATTTGCAGATTAATTCATTCAGGGTCTCGAGATGATATCATACTTGATAAGAGTGGGTCTTACATCCAATGACAGTGTCCTTCTGACAAGAGGACACAGAGCCACACACAGGGAAGAGGGCCATGTGAAGATGGAGGCAGAGGTTGGAACTACACTGCATTGAGGCAAAGAATGCCAGGAGCACTAGAATCCAGGAACAGGCACAGGAGAATTCTCCTCTAGAATATTCAGAGGGAGCGTGACCTGCAGACACTCTGATTTCATCTTTTCTTTCTTTTTAAATATATTGATTTCAGAGAGGAAGGGAGAGGGAAAGAGAGACAGAAACATCAATGATGATATCAAGTCACTGATCGGCTGCCTCCTGCTGGGCATGTGCCCTGACGGGAAGTCGAACCGAGACCTCCTGGGTCAGAGGTCAGTGCTCAACCACTGAGACACACCGGCTGAGTTGATTTCATCTCTTGTTTAAAGCACCAAATTGGTGATAATTTCTATGATGGTTCTAGGAAACTAATAGGTCAAGCACGGACTTTGTCACCTATTACCCCATCCTCACGCCCTGGGAGATTCTGAGCAGGTGGCAAGAACCCATTTTTTCAGGCTTATTTGGAGTGGCTTGTCTATCCTTGAAAAACTTGTCCCCCCAGGTGGTAGCAAAGATTTGTTAAAAGCAAAACAAAACAACAAAACAAAACAAACCTAAATGAGAAATATAGGGAGAAAAGGAAGCACCCCAATGGCATAGCTGTTTCTGCCTTTCCCTGAAGGTACGCCCAGCGTTTGTAGCAGCTCAGTGGCATTTCGTGGCCATGTTTTACAAGTTTGCTTTGGCTGCAGTTGTGTCCTTTCCTTTCTCATGTGGCTGCTAGGCCTCGGGCTGCTTCTGTTCTCTCCTTTCTCCATCCAGCACACTCCCAGCCCCTCGGCCTGCCTGCCTGTCTTTTCTCCAGGGCTGCCCCACCACCTCTCACACGTTGAGCTCCCTCTTCCCCTCAATCTGGCTGCTCCTTCTTCGCTGCCCTAGAATAAAATAATCGTTTCCTTGTCTAAAAGGTTTTGGTGCACATGATTATGTAAAGCTGGTCAATAACAAGAATAACAAGTAGTTCTAATAGACAGCATTTACCAAGGCTTCGAATAGGCCCAGGATATCTGCAGTCCCAATTTATCCACATGAGATTCAAACAGGCCAATGCTACTGTTATTATCAGATTATCCTCATGTTAAACATTAAGATGTGAGGTTCTAGGAAGTTAGGAAAGTTTGCCTACGGTCATACCAGTGCTTATGAGGGAAGTGGGACTTAGTCTTTACTATCATGACTCCAGAGTTCAGGTCAGAACTAAGGTCCTGGTTAGACTGTATTAGGTCATGAGTGGTCTCCCACCATGAGGGTTTTTTGGTGTGGTATTGTTGTTGTTTTGTTGTTGTTTTTATAAACCATGTTATTTTATAAGGAGGTCTGAATCATGCCAACATCCAATAATCTTCAGAGAAATCACACCAACAAAATCTGAGTGCAATCTGGGCCCTCTCAAATTCAGCTCGAATTTTCCTAATTTTACAGTCTCTATATAAAAGTTTCTATTCCCATTATTACATTTAGAGAGCCCTTCTGAAGTGCCATAAAGTTCCAGTCTTGATAGCCTCCACTTAGTGACCTACTCCTTCTGAGATATTTACTCAGGTGGTGTTATGGACCGAATGTGTGCCCCTCCCCCCAAAAATTCTCATGTAAAAGCCTAATTTCCAATGTGAGGAAGTAGGAACTTTGGGGTGATTAGGTCATGAGGGTGGAGACCTCACTAACGGGATTAGTGCCTATAAAGGAGACCCCTGGGAATTCCCTAGCTCCTTCTGTCATGTGAGGACACATAAGAAGAAGACAGCTCTCTATGGAAGTATCAAGTGGGCCCTCATCAGACACTGAATCTCCTTGATCTTGGACTTCCCAGCCTCCAGAACTGTTATGTACCCACCCCCCCCTCCCCCCACACTGCCCCCATCCGTGGTATTTTTGGTACAATTGGCAATGACAAAAAAGTCTCTTGTATTTTTTATGGTGATCTTCCTCCAGCCCGTCAGTTCTTTCTCTGAAAATAATGATCACTAACTAGAATCTACTCGGCAGGACTTTTGTTTGGGAGACATCGCTGAGGACTTACAGATCAAGAAGAATGTCTTCAAGGATAAAAAAAGAATGAAATGTTTTCCTGGGACTCTGCAACAATGGAAGCTGTTTTGTTGGCCAATTATTTCCTAGAAGTCCCTCCAGGTACTTGATGTTCATTGAAAAAAAAACCATTTTTTTTCCATGAGCAAATACTTTTCAGGAAACCCTGGCATGAAGGCATCATGACTGCTGAACTTTTGTTTGGTTTGTTGATGTACTTTGGGGATCTCTAAGATGGAGCATTATAATAATGTACCCATTATTTGGTAACAGAACCGACTTTCCATGGAAGCTATCCAGTTTTGGATTTCCACAGAACACACTTTGGAAAATACTGCCTTAGATCTTTCCTTACATTAAGAATTTACTTCTCTGTGACGTAGGGAGGCATGCCCACTTCATATTTCCTGGGAGTTCATTATTTTCAAAGCCTGATCTATGTAAATATCAAATCACTTACAGACATGGCAGGCCTTTCTGGTGATGAGATCTGCAGTGACTTCATCTTTTCCACAATCACCCAAATGAGTCCTGAAGTGTGGGCCGTTGGCTGCTGGAAAATAGGAAACAGAGTCAGGCCTGGCTCTATCTCGAATTATTGTGACAGCTCGCTCTCAGTTGCAGTGACAAGAAGTGTTGAGCTAAAAATATTCTAAGCAGATGTAAATCTGGGAGATGTGACTGCAACACACCCATTTATTCAACTTCAAGTGTCTCCCAATAATACACAGTCGCCACACGCCTAGGCAACCACACTTCTCTGCACAAACGATTTGTGTGTGAGTGCACTTCTGCCTGTCCTCGGGGTGATTTGGTGGAGAACACCACACACTAGCCAGGCACAGTGACTCTCGGCAGTCCCTAAGTGGGCAGGCAGAAATTCCACAGCAGGACACATGGCAGTTTCTCTTAAGCAAATGCTTTTGCATTGGTTTCTTTTTTCCTAATATCCCATACTATATTCAAGGGCTTGATTCTATCCTGTGATTGGAAGATAAAATAAGCCCAAGATTCCAGGGGGCAAGAGGGCTTCAACATGGTCCAGGAGAACTAGCTGCTCCAAAACAATGGTGAGATCTCCCCTCCATGCAAAACAGTGGCCTGTGGGACTCTCTTGTGGGTTAAGAGTTTTGTTTGAAGCTCAATCCTAATAAGAATTCTTTTGGCTCATGTATAGAAGATGGGAACTAACACCCATCCTTTATAGAATGCCAGTAAAATATTACTATATAGATCACAGAATCCATCTTAGGTGCTAAGCATGATAGTCAATAGTGGCTACTTTCATTTATTGGCCTCTGCCATCAAGCTCCAACCGATGTGGTACTTCAGTGAGGGTGGATGTGTGTTGCATTTTGGTAGAGCCAAAATAAGGTTTCACATCTCTTCTTTTCAGCTTGAGATCTCTGAGGAATGAAAATATGTATGAGATTTAAAACCTAAAAAAACTGAGTTATTCAGACTGCAAGTTTTTCTCAAGATTGTTCTCCATGTGATCAACTTCCTTAGAAAAAGCAAGGAGCTACCATGAACATATAATCCTTCCCAAATGGATGTGATATTTGGGTCGAGGGTGGAAATTTGGCGAGTAGAATTGGGATAACTGACCTGATCCAGATACAGGTCCTTTGAGGAGGACACCATGATCATTCTTGAGGACATCCTGAGTATAGGGCCTCGACATAGCCAGTTAAATTCAGACTCTCAAATATTCTACCAGGTTCCACTTGGAATCCCAGACTTGGGAGTCAGGCACGAAAGAATCTGATTTCTGGTTCTGTTGCTTATAAGCTTAACTTCATTCCTATATCTCTCCATTTCATCATTTTGAAAATAAGGGTAATTGTGCCTTGACAGAGTAGGTGTGAAATCAGGGTGACATGCTACACACAGAGTGTCTAGCACATGTGAGTGCTGAATAAACGACAGCTTCTAATACTGTTGACATTGGTATGAATTGCTGGGGAAATGATCAACCCATTTTTTATGACCTAATTAAGTTCATATCCTTCTTGTCTGAGTGTTAAAGGCTTTGCTAGGAAGCATGGCAACATCTTGGATGGAATTCGCCCCAGCAGAAACTCAGGCACACTGTGCTGCCTGAGCTGGGCCTGGACCTGTGAGTCACACAGCCTTCTCCATGTGGATGCCAGAGCAAATCACTTTTCCCATTATGAACAACCAGACATGCTCCAGTGTGGTGACGGAAAGTAATTGTGAGCTTAAATGATCTAACCAGACATGGATTCCACCAGGTTTAACCCCTGCTTCTTTTTTACAGTAACCCCACACTGCCCTGTGGTGACCCACTGAGTGGGAACCATTACAGGGAACTATGTGATCCATCTGCCCATCGAGCCACAGGCTGGGGTGCAGGCTGGGGCATGGCACATCTGGCTTCACTTCGGGTTCTGGTGACACCAGGGACATGGATACATGTCCTGCCTAAGTATGGGGTGTTCCAGATTCAGGAACCAACATCGTGCAGGCCATGTCCTCTTTTTTCCAAACCAAACTCGGAGGTTTCCATCCTGATGTGATACAGCCACCCTGTCATTAGTTCTCCCAGCTCTCATATCCCCCTTCCTATGACGTCTTCAGCTCAAAACCCAGCCATGTAGGCTGTGGTCTGTTCAGGGCAATGCTCTTATGCCCTTTGCAATTGCTTTTCCTACTGCTACAACCTCGGCTTCTGATCCTATTAATACTATGGCAAGTCCCCCTTTTCTAAGCCAAGTGCCAGGCTAACCACTTTCACATATATTTTCTCATGCAATCCCTATTATACCAGACTAATGTTATTCCCACTTCCTAGATAAACAGACTGGGACTTAAAGAGGTTAAGGTAATGTTTCCATGGTCACACAGCTGTTACACAGCAAAGCTGGAATGTGAATCCAGTTCCCATGGCTCCTGAGTCCAAGCTTACCACCACTCTATAGCACCTGTCCTCTGCGCCGAGAGAACCCTGCTGCAAGCTAAGGGAACTCTGTTATAAGCATTGGAGTAGCTGGATTGGCTTTATTAATATAATGCCTAGGAACTCTGCTACTAGCATAGGAGTAGCTGAAGTGACTTTATTAATATTACACTTAGGAAACCACCCAAAGCTAGTCATTGATATTTAAAAAGAAATAATAAGGGGGAAAAGTAATAAGAAGAATGTACCAATGAATAAAGAATCGGGTGATCTTGGTACAGTTAGAGAGTCCTGACATTCGTTGCCATAACACTGTTTAAATGAGGAATGCTGTGCCTACAGCAGTGTGTGTATGTGCACTTGTCTTGCATACGCAGGTTGGTGATGCAGGTTACACATGTGCTCACCCCTGAGAACAACCTGTAAGATATTGACAGCTTTCCAGAAAGTTCCCTTGTGCTCCCCAGTTTAGTCTCCTCCCCTCACCCACTAGTAAGTCTATCATCACTGATTAGCTTTGCCTGTTTTTCCAGTTTCTCTAAGTCAAGTTATGCTGTATGCACTCTTTGGTGCCTGACTTCTTTCACTCAACAAAATATCTGTGGGATTTTTCCCGGCTAATTTGAAGTAGTTCTGTTGTACCAGTGGTTTGCTCCTTTTAATGGCTATCTAGTATTCCACCGTGTGGAGAAACCACATTTATTTACCTTTTGACTAAGATGAAACCAGCCGTCTGGAAAAAATTCTTTTGTGTTGTGTATGTCTTTTTTGGACATATAAGCCCTTTGCTAGTGGGTAATATTCCTAGGGGTAGAGTTTCTGAGTGATAAGAGAGGTTTCTTTAGTGGAAACTGCAAACTGATTTCCAAAGTAGCTTCACTGTTTTCGATTCTCATCATCAACATACGGGCATTCCATTCACATCCTTGCCAATACTTGGTAATGCCCTGATGTTTATTTCTATAAAGCCTGAGTTGTGTCTGTGAAATGAATTATACACCCACCATTTCATATTTTTAGAGAAAACATTTACAAAAAAGAATGTAGGCATTTACAGGTCTGGACCTGAGGAGGGCTGAGGGAGGGAGATGGGGAATGAAGAAAACATACTTTAAAGAAAAGTACCTTCAAATCAAGGTGGAACTTAGGTGTATGGAATCATTACGGAAAGTCTACAACCAAGGTTTCTCTTCATGCATGTACAGTTCCGGGTTTATTATCGCTCCCAAATCATGGTTTATAAAGAGACATGTTCAATGACTGATTCTTTACCGCATACCCCAATTTACCCAAGTCATCAGATGGCAAATGTTTTATTTAGTCAGAAACATCAATTATTCATTGAGCCACCCCATAGATTACTCATTTATTCATTCCTCCATTCATTCACAAAACAAACATTTATTAAACATCTATAGCAGCTGTTCTCAACCTGTGGGCCGCGACCCCTTTCACAGGGGTCACCTAAGACCATCCTGCATATCAGGTATTTACATTACGATTCATAACAGTAGCAAAATTATAGTTATGAAGTAGCAATGAAAATAATTTTATGGTTGGGGGTCACCACATGAGGGACTGTTTTAAAGGGCCAGCAGGTTGAGAACCACTGATCTACAGTATGCCAGACACTGTGTTTAGCCGGTGGACATGACACCTGCCTACAGGTGCTGCCCAGAAGGACACGGTAGTAAATCAGCAAATAAAATACCTCTTACAATGTTAAATGATAGGGAAGGCGGTGTCCTAGTAGTCATTCATTTATTAAGTAACTAATGAATGATTCCAGCATATTGCTTGTGCTCTGTGTGTTGAGTGTGAGAAAGAGGCATAGATGCTTTAGCTGTTCTTCAGAGTTTGTAGACGGGAGATGAGGGGAAGGCCTAACTGCTATGGTCAGGGCTAACAGCAGTATGGCATGAAGACTTCTGAGCAGAGAGACAACAGATATCAGGGTAGACCTTCATTCCGAGAGACCCCTTATCAGGGACAATCAGGTGACACGTGCTGCCCCTGAAGTCCCTCCTTATGCTTTCAAAGGCTTGTCAAGCACAGCACTGACTATGAGTCCATGACAAGGCCGGGCATGGGGACACACCGTGCAAACCTCGGTGTGTGCCGAGAGTGGATCGCCATTTACATAGGTGGCCCTGTTTATTTTATAGACTACCTCATCCCAGGCATTAGAACTAACCTTTTGTTAAAGTAGAAACTGAGGCTCAGTCAGTTTCAACGCACACGCAGATGGATTCAAATGTACAAACTCAGGCTTTCAATGCTGGTCACTGTTAGGACAATGTGTACGATCTTTGCACTTCTGAGCATACCTAGATTTTCCTATTAGGGGCACCACAGTACGAATAGGGCATCCAGTCGAAATACTTAGGAAATCTTTCCTAATCATGGTAATAGTGGTGTGATCAGAATGAGTGCATTATCATTTACTCCATGCCAGGAATTGTACAAACACTGACAATAATCCAGTCTTTTCCTATTTTAAAGGTGGGTAAACTGAGGTTTAAAGAAGGTAATGTGCAAAATCACCTCATAGATAACAAGCAGGAAAAGCAAAATCAAAGCTCAGACAGTCAGACACTACAATCCCCTGTCCTGAAGCGAAGCTACCTTCCTAAGAGACAGAACCTAATTTAAAAGGCACAAATCCATAATTCACAGCAAACGTTTCACGTACGGCAGGGGGATGAAACCATTTACCATAACCTCAGCATACTTGAAAACTCATGGGCTGCATTCGGACGTAGGTAAAATACAAAGGCCCATTTCAACTCTGCTCTCACTTAAGCTCCTTGCATTCCAGAATAATGAGGTTGTCTGTATTTTGTGTGATGTCAGGAGTTCCCTGCTGGGCTGTGTCCACTCTGCTGAGGCCCTTTTGTCCTGTTTTTTTTTTTTAGACAATCTGGGCAGGGAGCCGTGGCCTTCACGTGGCCACTGGACATGCTGTGAGAGAGCCAGGAGAGCCTGTCTCCATCTCCATCTCCATCTCCATCTCCATCTCCATCTCCATCTCCATCTCCATCTCCATCTCCACAGTGGGAGGTGCCCTCTGTGAAATGGGGAACAAATGCCTTTCGGAACCCTGGTATGAAGTGTGACCTTTCTTTCAAAGTGATTGCCCGGTCTCTTTCTTTCAGGTGTATCACCCTGAAAAGAACGCTGCTGACGAGCTAGAAGAAAGAAAGAGCTCTTCCCATTTGCAACAGCATGGAAGGACCTGGAGAGCATGATGCTAAGAGAAATAAACCAGTCAGAGAAAGCTAAGTATCACATGATCTCACTCATATGTGGAATCTAATGAGCAAAATAGACTGCAGAACAAAAGTAGATCCAGCCCTAGCGGGTTTGGCTAAGTGGATAGAGCATCAGCCTGCGGACTGAAGGGTCTCAGGTTTGATTCCTGTCAAGGGCACATGCCTGGGTTGTGGGCTCAATCCCCAGTGTGGGGCGTGCAGGAGGCAGCCAATCGATTCTCTCTCATCACTGATGTTTCTCTCTCTCTCTCTCTCTCTCTCTCTCTCTCTCTCTCTCTCTCTCTCTCCTTCCCTCCCTCCCTCTCTGAAATCAATAAAAATATATTAAAAAAAATAGATCCAGAGACACAGAAGCATCAAACAGACTGTGGAACCTCAGAGGGAAGGCAGGGAGGATGGGTGGATGGGAAGAGATCACCCAGAGAACTTGTATGCGTGTATGCATAACCCATGGACACAGATAATAGGGTGGTGAAGGCCTGGGGTGGAAGGGGGGTGGGAGGTAGAAGAGGTTAATGAGGGAAAAGGGGGACACCTGTAACACTCACAACAATAAAGATTTAAAAAATGCTGCTGACGTCCCACAGCTTGGCACCTTCGGCAGAGAATGGGGACTTCTCTCAAATACTGAACTTTATTTTTTTCAGAAGTGACATGAGATTACTAAAAATAAGCATCTGCTTAGAAGGCCATGAACTTTCAGATGTTAAAACACATCTCTTTTTTTACTACTACTTCTTTTTTTGTTTTGGGTTTGCTTTGTTGTTGTTGTCCCTCCCTGGGATTAGAAGTCAACTCTTTTCAAGGCTTTGTGCGTACCTTGTGATCTAAGTTCTAATAGATAGTGTGCCTCTCAGAGGAAGAGTCCCAGGGAAAGCGCCTGGCTCTTTGATGACTCCCAGCCCTTCCCATTCCTCGACTTTGAGATGTGCCTGTGAGAACTGGCTGCTGGTAGCTGCAACACTGAACAAAATGCAAACCAAACAAATAATCCATTTCCAAGGTTTGCTTACAGAGAGAGAGATCTATTTATGAAACACATATTGTTCAGTTTCAGGGGAAAATCATGTAATCATTGCGAGGGGAAAAGCATGGAAAGTGCTTTATTTTGCATAAAAATCTCCTTGCTCTATGATTTCTGTGGCTCAGATTTTCAGGCTGGGGGAGCCATGGGTCTTAGTGTCCCACAGACGGAAAGTGGAATTTAAGATGTAGAGAGAAACACAGGTCACAACAGAACATTGGCATTTATTAACCGGGGTGGGTTAGAGATGGGGCGGGGAATCCTAATCAAAATAGAACAATAAAAATGTTCTTTTGCTTTGGAGGGATAGCAGAGAATCAAGATTGACTGACCTGAGGCTCCAGGCAGCATTACCACCTAGAGCAGACAAATCATTTCCTGAAATTAATATGTGAGCACTCCACTAGGTTCTGGGGAACTGCAGTAGGTTATTTGGGTTATCAGCATTGACTTAATTTACCAGTTACCTAGGTGCTGAATAGGAGCTGCCTATCTCCCCTCCCCCCCCCAATTAAGAATGCTTATTACAGTTGGTATATGTTTATGAAATGTCCCCTGGGCATAGCTACCACTTTCTCCTAGGGTATCAGGGCTGGGAAGAAACTAACAAGTCTTTTAGATCAAACATCTCTTCATGTTCGAATTCTCACTATCACATCCTAGAAAAGAAGCCGATCAGCGTCTGACACTTTCAGAGATGGGGAGATAAAAACCTCCCAAGCAACCCCTTCTATTGTCAGATAACTAGTTGCAATCTCTTACATTGAGCCAGAAATTGGATCCCTTCTAACTGCTAGTTTTTGCTCCTTCTGCCCAAAGATTTCCCATTAGATTTAACCCCTGTGAGTATCAATGATTAAGTGCGAATGATTTGGAGCCAACTCTTCAGAATTCACATTGCATCACTGACTGACTGGATGTAGGATTTTAGGCAAGTTCCTTCTGCATTTGAAATATGAAGACACTTTTTATTGTCTGTATCAGTCAGGGTGAACTTTGTTTTGGTGCCGTAACAAACAGCTCCCAAATCTCAGTAGCTTCACATAACTAAGATTTCATATTTGCTCATGTTCATTGGAGTCTGGCTAGGGCCAGGCTCTGACATATGTTGTCTTCACTCAGTGACCCCACTGATGGGTCTATATTGTTATACGCTTCCACTGAAAAATTATAGGTATCATTGGAACTCACACTCATTGGCCGAAGAAAGTTACATGGCTATGCCTTGTTTTAAAGTGCAATCCCACCATGTTCCTACAGGGTGGAGAGTCAGAACAAGGGGGTGAACATGGTGAGCCCACATTCTCTTACAGGCTTGCTTTGCAGACTTAAAGATTTACAGCAGAATGCCTGGCACCTGCCAAGTTTTATTCCCTAGTTCTTGGCAAATCATTGAAGGTGCTCTCTGGGTTAGACATTCTTAAATCCTACCCGAGTGTTCCTATTAATGTGTGATCCACCAGAAACAAACATGATATTCCAGCTGAGTAAAGAACTCAGAAGGAGAACAGAACAATCTCTTCCCTTCCAGATAGTGCATCCCAAAGTCTTTCTCTCTGTTTCTCCTTTTGGCAATCACCGTGTGCTGATGAATTTATTGTCAATTAAACATCCTCTAGCTCTTCTATATATTTTCCTGTGAAGCTGTTTCTCCCCAGTTCCATATTTGTGTCATTAGCTTTTGGGTCACAAAGAAGTTTCACACTGTTCCCCATTAAATTGCATCTGTTTAATTTGGCTCATTCTTCAGTCCCAGTTATAATTAGTTCAGATGAACATCATTCTGCTCCAACTTTCGGACAGATACTGTGAAATGGGAGGGGTATAAAAACATCTATCCCAACTAGACATTCCAAGGAATGGCCACGCCTTATAAACAATTGCCTCACCATTTTGGAAGGCATCTTTTTACTTAAACAGCTTTATTGAGATGACTTGATAGAAAATAAACTGCATATATAGAAAGTGTACAGTGTGACATTTGTATACACCTATGAAACCATGACCACCATTAAGACAACAAACATATCCATCACCCTCCCTGCCCCCTCAAATTTCCTTGTGCCCTCTTCCAATCCTTCCATCTAGCCTAGGGTACGTCTTTTAACCTCCCATTCTATTCTGTTCATATCTGTAGGACCAAGTATGGTGCTGAGCACAAAACAGATGATTCATACTGATGAGGTGTCCAGAATACCTAATGCTTCTCATGCTCGTACAGAAATTACCTGAGATTGTTTCTTATGCAAAAGTTACCATTTGATGCCATGTGTCTCACTCATCAGGTCACAGAGGATTAGACAAGCAAAATGCCCCACCTCCAAATACAGCCAGGCTACAGGGGAGCTGTGGGCCTGTGGGGAGCTGATGTCAGAGCTCTGCTCAGCTGAGACAGTGCCTAACTGAAACAGCTCGATCCTCTTCAGGAAAACATATGCTATCAGATCAGCACATGCAGAAGTGGGGACTCACATGTTACCATTTTTTAAATTCTCATACAATATGTTTTTACAGAGAGAGAGAGAGAGAGAGAGAGAGAGAGAGAGAGAGAAATATCAGTATGAGAGAGAAACATCAATTGGTTGCCTCCTATACATACCCTAACCAGGGATCGAACCTGCAACCTAAGTATGTGTCCTGACTGGGAATTGAACCCACAACATTTCTGGTGTATAAGACCACACCCCAACCAACTGAGTCACCTGGCCAGGGCCACATGTTATCATTTGGTAGGGCTTTCATCCAATCCCAAATATATATTCAGGTCATTCAACAAGTATGTATTGAGTGTTTACTACGCATCACTCATTATTCTATGCACTGGGCAATTACTAGCAGAAAAATCTGATGGGAGCTTAGGAAAATAGTCTGTTAACCTAGATAACTAGTAAGATGATGCAGAGAGAAACTGGGAAGGGGGAAAGAGGAGGTGGAAAGTAAGGGGCAGGAAAATCCTGATCATCTGAGGGAACTCCAGATGTGCTTTACAAAGGGAATTCTTTATTGTCTTGGTGTACTTTCGACTGGCATTTGTTTTGGCAAAGAGAACGTTATCTAATACCCTCTCTTTCACTTGAACTTTCCCTGCCTGTGCAACAATTAGAGCACATGTTCTAGCAATGTGTCTGGGAAACAAACTCTCATCAATTAATTACTAACTGTTGTCTGGGGCTCTGGGGTGGTGTCCTGGATGGAGGGCATAATCCTGAAATGAGGAGGCATTACTGTGTCTCCTTCCTCAAGCAAGGTAACTGAGCTGGGCTGCTGTCACAGTGGGACTAACCTCACAGAAAGACTGTCTTCTCCAGGAGAGAGCAAAGGAAAAATGATTTGGAGAAATCCAAATCCTATCGACCCATGCTCCATTATTCATTATTCAGCTCCAAGAACTAATGTATGATGCATGCTATTACCATCAAACTTGGGTTGCAAATAATTCATGCTTGGAACTTTTAAAAGATATATTATTAACACTATCACCGGCAGAAATGGACTGGGTGAATCCTTGGAATTTGATGGAAATGATCACTCCAGTGTTCAAGATTCTCTTTAAGTGTTTAAGCATTTGAGTCTCTGTAAGGGGAGGCAATATAACAATGTAAAATTTGACTCCTTAAGTAACATCAAATACGCCTTGTCTCTTTCTTTCTAATTTCACTGAAAAGCATTTCCAAAGACTTCTGAATCACCAATTGAAACAGGCAGCAATACTGTTTACAAATACTTGGTAAAGCCAGAGGAGGGAGGGTTGAAATCAGAAATACAATTTCTTTGCTGCCTTGTTGAGAATTTTGGGCAAAGACGTGTCATGGATGGTCAATTATATCACTTATCAAAGATATTTTTGTTGAGTCACCACATGTTTCAAAAGATTCACTAATCCCAGAACATTCTGTTCATGGAACCCTAATATTAACTTGATGAATGGGATGGTGTCTACGGAGATGATACTGCTTAATTTCCTGTAGCTATTGTCAACTTTACGTTCATGAGAGCCTTTGGCTCAGCAGTAAGCACTCTTCCACAGAAGGTACAATGATAAATCAACCTTGTAAAGTGATCACAGTGATACTAAGTACAGTACTATATAAACTTTTCATTTCTTGATGACTGATTAAGAAAAAACTGCAATTAATGGGAAGGTTTGCAGGTGATCTTTGCTCTGGGGCTATGTCCTCTTTATGTAGAAACGGTGGTGTTGGCTTGCTTTTTCCCATTGATTTGTAGTCTTCTTCTCAAAGAAGAAATCTGATTTGTTCCAACTTCTGTTTTCCAGCAGACTGTTGTAGGATAAAGCCTTTAGCAAAAGCCATCTATTACAGAAGCTCTTCTGAAAAAGAATGTCTGTAAGATACTCTTGAAATGTATCCATTTCTCTTGATGTTCCTCAAAGGTCCCTACAAGGTCTTCTCTAGACAAGAGACCCTAACAAGATATTGCTAACCAAATTATTTATTTTAAAGGGTAGTATATAGAGTATAAATAAAAGCCAAATACAATCATTCTGCTGCTGCTCATAGAAAACATTTCCAGTATTTAATAACTATTAGAATTGCTGTGATGGTAGCTATCACTTTTAGAAAACATTTTGTGTCTTATCGTGAATATTTCTGGAAGGGAGTGAAAATACTCTGTTCCTTTTAGAACATGTATTGGGCACCTACTCCATTTCATACATAGTGCCAGGGAAAAGGGAAACAAAGATTAATAGAATAGCATTCCCATTCTTGAGAAAGACCCCACAGTCTGCTGGAGATGTAAGGCTCATCAACCATCATAATAAATGAGATAAGTTGGGGAAAACATAACTAACATGGAGTTCTATGTATGAGTTCTGCAACCATCCTAGGGTTCATCCGGTGAGGAAAATGGAAAGGGCGTTGAGACAAAGAGAATAGCAGGTTACAGTAGAATGAAAGAACGTGGCAAATTCAGGAATCCACGTGAAGTTCTATTTTGTGGAAATAGCGGACTCGACAAGGAAGGGCATAGAGTTTGAGGTCCACCTGGTGAGCCATGGGGAAGTGTGAAATGATTCGTGTGGGGGAATTAAGAGATCCTTTTGGTGATTTAAGACTATCAACATTGCAGAGGGTAGGGAGTGTATGCAGTGCAGTAGTGTAGTTGAGGGGCCAGGTGGGAGGCTGCTTGAAGAGAGGGGAATGGTGAGGGTTGAGTGAACCAGTGAACCAATGGGGTGGACAGGAGGAGCAAGACCCTGAAGATACCTCAGCAATAAGCCACTCACTTTTCCAGTTAACACACTTTTTTTTGGTTCTAGACATCTTACTGGGCTCTAGAGACACAAGACAAATGCGACAGTCTCTTTCATTATTTTACTATCCTCAAATTACACATTATAGCTAAGGGCCCACCCCAACTTGATACATATGCTAAGCATCTTCATAGCACATATCACCTGCGTGTTCATCTCTGTCTCTTGTTGCATTTATTACAATCATGTATTTCCTTAACTGTCTTCCCTTCCCACATGTAATATTCATCAGAACAGGGACTGCTGTGTTTGTCTTGCTGACCACTGTGTTCACCAAGTACATCGTAGGTGCTCAATAAATATTGGTTGAATGAATGTATGAGCCAAAGAGCTCACCAAATCATAGGAAGCAGCAGGCAAGCTCAAAGCACACAGTCTCATAAGCACATGGATAGGAGTATAGACAGGCATGGTCAGAACAGGCAAAACAATTCTCCTCTAGGCCAAAAGGTCTACAAAGACTTTTGTAAATGAGGTAGATGTTCTGGAGTTGAGTCAGGAGTCCATTCACTCAGTGAATCCGTTCCTGGCAACAGTCTTCCTCACACAGGACGTATTCCTTCATCTGGAGAGAATTATGACTCCCTCCCACACGGAAGTCTCCAAGAAGCTTCCCCAACCAAGGACGTCATAAAGGCATCCCCAGGAGGAAGCTTTGTGCAAGCAGCCTGGGCTGTCTCCCACCTGGGCTATCAGCAAGGAGAGGCTGCTTGGATAAGGGCATGCCAGAATGTGCAGGCTGCGAAGGCTGAAGTGGGAAACGGGGAGGTGCTCAAAATGGAAACACATTTGCTGGCAGCAAAAAATGCCCTTAAGCCACCCACTAAGGCAGCCTCTGCAAAAACTCCGAGGGCAGTCTGAGGGTCCAGAACAAAGGCTACCGTGATGTTTATTCAAGCCAGAAACATTCAACTTAACAGAAGCACAAATTATTAGAACATGGAGTCAATTTTAAAATCTTATATTGAGTTGTTTACTTTTTCAATAAAATTATATATATGTATGTTCCCCAAATGTCACATGAATTGGAAGGAGGTCTCTTGGGATGAGTGGGAAAGTAGGGGTGCAACTCAGATCCATGAATTTTTATTTCTTTCCATCTTTCAGGTTTCAGCTTAGTCTTTCCTTCCAGAGGTCTTTCCTGATTCCCCCAAAGCTGATCAGGAGACCACCTTAGAGGATCTGACACTTCTATGAAGTATCATAATAGCTGCTTACTTTCCATATGCTCTCCCAACCCTCCCTCCCCAACAACAATATGGTCCACATGAAGATAACACCACATGCTTCATTAATTGAATGAACAGATTAAAATGCATGAGCCATTCAGAGAACTAAGCTCTGTGGATATTGTGATGGTCCAGGATGGCATGGTTCCGCCCACTGAGCTTCTACGCAAGAAATGTTACCATGTCCATAACTTTCTACTTAAACTAAGCACTCATAATCTGGGCTCTCTGCAGATCTGTTGAATGAATGAATCAAACTGCAATAAAAGGAGTCTGGGATTAATATTGTTATTTATTGCTCCACAAATACATTTTCTAAAATTGGACCACAGCCGTATTGAGAATAGCCCATACTAATTTTCAGAGTTCAGATAAATAATTCAATCTGTCTCTGCTCAGACGATTTATCAATGAGAAACGAAGCTTTAAAAACATTTGCTTTTGGGAGATGTGGCTAGCCCTTTCAGTAAAGATGCTGGCAGCCAAAGGAGGCTGCTTAGTTTAACACCAGTAAGGAGGGTGCGGCCACTGCACTTTTTAGGGCCTCTACAGGACTGATTAAAAAAAAAGAGCTACCTTCAATTGTGAAGACTATCAGATCAAAATACCGGCCTGATATGGCGCACTAACTGAGTACTCTCCTGCCTTGTAACAGACCTGAGTGTGTTTGGGGCAGCAATGGACCTGGTCCCATGCGAGGTGTTATCTCTGTGTGTTGCACACGTCAAATCACAGGTGTACACTCTTTAATTCATTTCCAAAATAGTCTGGCTTGGTCACATAGCTGCAACCCAGAAACACTGGTCAGTGCCTCTGAAGATCACCAGCGGCATCCTTCAACCTCCGGAGAGAATGTCCTTCTTAGCACGCGGCCATCTGCTGTGTGTGTGAAGACGTCCCCAAAGCTGAGATGCTCGCAGACAAGCCCATCATTGATTTCTGCCTGGTGCTGCGAGGAAGCTCTTCCTTCGATGTAACTCACATTTCTCACGGTGCCCTGGACGACTGTGTTCTCTGGAGCTGTCTTCTCGGGAAACAAATCACAGCCCAAGAGAGCTGCACACTTCAAAATCACATTTAGGATGTTAGACTTATTTGGATCCTCAGAAAACAATTTGTTGTGTTTGGAGTTTCATAGTCTACTCTCAGCCCCATGTCTTCGTCTTCATTAACAAAGACCCAGTACACAGTCTTTCAGGCTATGACACAGCCCGCAGTGAAAGATTCCTGCAGGAAAATACAAACCATTGCTCATGTCGCAAAGAAGACCAGCTCTTAACAGAAGCAGAGTGGTTTTTCTCATCTTTCTCTTTCCCTGGCCCCAGCAACAGAGTGGACTCGCTAATGGCTGAAGTTTGCAATGATTACAGCTTGGGCCCTGCCGTCATTCTGGTGCAGTGTGAGCATTAAAAATGGGATTTTTTAATTTGAATTATTGATCAGCAGGT
Organism: Murina feae; assembly: GCA_004026665.1. Taxonomy (NCBI): domain Eukaryota; kingdom Metazoa; phylum Chordata; class Mammalia; order Chiroptera; family Vespertilionidae; genus Murina; species Murina feae. The sequence goes on from PVJC01000702.1 coordinate 78,784, forward strand.
TCTCTCAAGCAGCTATTCTCCCCTTCAAATAGGCAGTAAATCTCAGCTGACAAGGACTCACATTTTGAGATATATGAGCAAACTCTGGAGCTTCAGATACAGTCATGGACTTTCTCCCTCACACTGGGAACTATCTTCCTAAGACATTCTTCACATAGTATAGACAACACCAGTATTTTCAAGACACCAACCAGCTTCACAAACTGAATGTGCACAGAAATCACCTGGGGATTTTGTAAAAATGCAGATGTGGGATTCTGCAGGTTTGGGCTGGGGCTTGAGACTCTGCATTTCTAGCAACTCTCAAGCGATGTTGATACTCCTGGTCGATGATGGACCCTTGAGTAAGGTTCTAGTGCATGTGATATTTTAGAGACCAATTAACTTTAGGCCCGGCTCTGCCAATGAACTGTGGCCCCTATAATTTATACCCAGTCAAATTGGCACTCAAATATAAAGGCAATGGACAGTTCTATTGTTCAAGGACTTAGGAAATATAATTCTTCTCCATTGGATTTGATAGGGTATCTTTGGATATTGGGAAAGAGATAATCTGCTTGTTTAATATAATTTTTAACACACACGTGACTGTCTCTACCACACAGAGGTGAAAATTCTGATGGGGATGGTTATCTTGGTCAAGATGGGCAAGGATCTGAAGTGCAGAGATATCTGTATTATCTGCAGTTTGTGGTCAGAAGTGTCCTCTGTAAGCCACATGCCCTGGGTGTTGCTGCTTCCTGTCCTTGGGGTTGGTTTAGTTTAGTGGGTCAATGAAATGCTAATCGCTGAGTTCCTACTTCCTGCTGCTAAGATTGGCAGCTGTTCAGAGCTGGTTGTTCAACAAAAGGCTATGTACAAGCCCACCCTTACACTCTTCCTCATCCAAATCTACTTAATCCAACCGCACACTTTTAGGCGGAGCATCCTGAATGAATGCTCTCCATGTTCATTCAGCAAATATTTGTTTGTGCAGACCATGGACAAGTTGTTGGTATTATGTTTCACAGGAATCAAAATAGAACATGACAATAAAGAGAGACATCAGCCCTGACATTATAAGGATTCAGTTTAGAGAGGGAGTGAGGGAGGTTAATTAAGTAACTGCATTCTTATTTAATTAACTAACATAGTGATGATAAGTGAGGTGAAAGCAAAAGTCAGAGTGTGATGAGAATACACAGAAGGATGCTGGCAGGCATTCAGAAGGGTCAGGGGAATTTCCTAGGAGGAAGTGGTGCTGATGCTGAGGCTGAAAGGTTGTATGAGTTGGACAGGAGCTGGTCCTCTGAAGAACATAGAGAATATTTTTATGGAACAAAGATTGCATGTGTGATGCTCTTGAGTTAGGCAGGAGTATATGTAGCCAATGACTAAAAGAGCAGTGGCCTAAAGTGTCATTAGTGAGGGTGGTAGAAGGTGCAAGAAAATGCTAAAGAGGGAGGCAGTATCAGATGGTGCGTTGGCCTTCAATGTCTTAATGAAGAGTTGACGCCAATGACTTGGACATGATAGGATAACAAGACAAGTCTGAGTCTCCTCAAAGAAGTTATTGCAACAGCCTTCTGTCTGGCCTCTCTGCCTCCTCCGTCCTCTCTCCCAACATTCCAGTCCAATAAATAATTCTCAACAAAATATGCTGCTCCTCAGAGTGGGTCAGAGGTTCCACATTGCCAAGGGGATACAGTCTAGACCCCATCCACTGGTAATTGAGATCTTCCATGACCCAGTCAATCTTATCTAACATTCACAGTCCGCTCCAGCTAGACATATGTATTTACCAAGCATGGTCTTGGTTTGTTCATAATTACCTTTGCTGAGTTGTCAGAAAGCTTTCACTTTTCTTGAAATTTTCCAAAACTCCAGCATGTGTCAAGGCAATAGCAACTATAGACTGATCATGAGCTTTGGTGTTGTGCAGAAATTTATTCAAATTCTGTGTTGCTACTTACTAGCCATGTAACCTTTGGCAAGACCCTTAATCTCAGTGTGCTTATATGTCCCCATTATTAAGGGGTGGGGGGAGAAATAGTAGTTGCCATAACCACATATTATGAATTCTGTGAGAGTTAAGTAAGATTTCTCTCTCTGTCTCTCTAGACACACACATATACATATCATATTTCTCAGACCTGTTACTTACTGGAGGTTTAAATAGTAGTTACTGTTTGTTTTACTATTACTGCTGGTGGTGTTGCAGCAATTACTAGTACTACTTCTATTACTAATCCAACTGCTACTACTGGTATTTATCAAGTCCTAAATTGTCTGTGTTAAACCTTCTTGGGTCATTTAATTTCACAAGAAATTTGCTACATCTGAAGATGTTATTGTTTAAACTACTCACTTAACACCGGTCACATATTATCACTTGTATTATCAGTTCCATATACTGCTTAAGGATGTAGGCAATTATTGGGTTCAGCAGGCACTGTGAATGTGATAACAATATTTTAATCTGAAAGCTGATGTTAAACTTTAAATGGTAGGTAGGCTCATCTACCCACCAGTCTCTGGAAGCTTTTACCTTAATTATTAGTAACAGAAGGATCTCAATCCAGCCTTCCCACTTAATTTCCTGTGTGTGTCTTGACTTTGAGGAAGTTGCTAAACCATGATGAAGTTCTGTATCTTCATCTCCAATCTGTATAGTAACTAATGGCCTCTCATTCATCCCCTCCCACTACCTGGGTTCTTGATTAGATAAACGATGGCACCGGTATCTTAAGAGACACGCCATTTAGGGTCACATTACCCGGGTGCCAGGGCTACTCCTTGTTTCCCTCTTTCTTTTTCCGACTTAATCATTGTTCATTGTGATATTTTAGCCTCATATTATACTTCTGTTGAGCATCTATGACCTCCATCCATACTTCCCTCCATCCATCCACAAATATTGACTGAGGCTCTTTTGTAGGCCAGGCCCTGAGTTATGCACCAGAGATGCAGAAATAAATTCATCCAATACCATTCTTGCTTTCATGGAGCTTATAGAACTTTCAGTGTGGTGGGAGACCCTTCCACGACCTTCATTGATCATGACTTCATGGGCTTCTATTTTTCTGTTGAAAAGATCAATAGCACCATCCATGGTGTGTCTTCTTAGTGATTGAACGTCCAATATCCTCAGCTAGCTTTTGGGTTCACACCACTTCTGCTTTCCTTTCTTAGCACTCTTCCAATGTTATTAATTGCTTAAAGTTCATTTCCCCCAGGCTATGTCCCAGAGGTTAGGAAACTAGTGTGACTTGTCCAGGACTCAGACCCCAGGTTTAATGCTGCTCTCACCACTTGTGAGATAAGTGACCTTGGGAAAGTTACTTAGCCTCCCCCAAGGTTCTGTTTGATCATACACAAATGGGGATAACAAGAGTACCAAGCTCATGGGGTGGTTGTGAAGATTTACATAAATAATCAATTAGGAATGCCTAGCAAGCACTTAGCACAGTGTCTGGCTCATACTAAACAGTATGTGTTGTCTTATTAGTATTGACCCTTTTCTTAGACATCTGTGATAGGGCATCTGGACTGGCATTGCATACTCTCATGTTAGGAAGAGATAGGTAGCTACTTGGCTATATCTCTCCTCTTCCTCCTGTGATGGTTGAGGCAGATGCTCTCATGGGGATCACTGAGATCAATTTTCCCCCAGGCATTTTTGAAACATTTATTCCTTATAGGAGAGAAACTGCTATGCATGTTGTTCTGTGCCATGTATGTCTTCCTTTGTGAGCCACTCATTCTACAGAGATGAATCATCGGTGACTTCAAGCACCCTAGAATAGCCTTCATGTGTAACTCACAGCTGTGCAGGACCTTGTGTTGGGGAAGCATACAAGGCAGGCACAGATGGAAAACATAGGCTGACACATGGCCCAGGATTGTGGGCAGAGACCCTGATGGTTTGCCAGAACATTCCATGATATGGCCTCTTTACAGACTCTAGAGAAGTGGATCTTAACTTCGTTTGGGGTGATAGGAATCTATTATGAACCCCTTTGAAAATCTGACATAATATCTGAGATACTCACCATCTCTTAAAGTAATCAATCAGATCTGACTAATTAGAATGGGCCCATGCTACAAATAATTGGTGCAATGATATCAGCTCATGCCAACTGCAGAGCAATATGGCACTTTGCAAACAATTGTAGGGAATTCATAGATCTCTGCACTCTACATATGAATTTCAATGGCAAGCATCATTTCTTAGGTACATATTCTCTGTCAGGCCCCAGCAATGCCCTAGGGTTAAAGCAATGACTACTCTCCTCTTGGTTCCTCAAACTTACACTGTGGTTGAGGAGACAGATGTTAAGCCAATAATCACATCAATTCCTACATAATTAGACTTGTGGTAAGTGCTATGTTGAGCAGGAGAAGGGGCTATAAGCACAAATAACAGAGAGGCCTTACCCAGTTTGGAGACTAAAGGTAAAGGCGGAGCAAATTATGAAAACCTCCCTTAAAGTTGCTACACTGAATCTCATCCCAAAAGGATGAGTAGGAGTCAGGCAGGTGAACGTGGGGAGGAATGGGCCTAAGAGACTGTAGGCAAGGAGACCCTGAAGATATAGGGAAGCAAAGATAATACAGATGAGCCAGGAGCACAGAATAAAAGACAGCCAGTGGTGAGAAATGATGCTGGACCAGTAGGCAGAGCAGATCTGCCATAGCTCAGCAGGCCACAATGAGAAAGAAGTACAGAGAAGTTACCAAAGATAAAGTCCAGTTAGCAACTAAAAAAGGTCTGGACTTATAATCAATTCATTGTCACTACTGATTTTATGCGACAACTTCAGATGCTGGATCTCAAAACCAACCAACAAAAATCGTTCTAGGTCAGAAACCCATATTTCCAGTCCCGAGACATCCATCACCTCCACCCAACCATCCATCTATCCACCCAGTCATCCTTCCATTAGCCCATCCATCCATTTATTCATGCATTCAGGTATTTTCAATTCTCCTGGAACAGCACCGCACTGGCTGCTGAGGCATCATGGTGAATAGGACACCACCTCTGGCCTGAAATCCCTGCAGTAGTTCTCAACCGTCTGGCCCTTTAAATACAGTTCCCCATGTTGTGACCCAACCATAAAATTATTTTCATTGCTACTTCATAACTGTCATGTTGCTACTGTTATGAATCGTAATGTGAATATCTGATACGCAGGATGGTCTTAGGCGACCCCTGTGAAAGGGTCGTTCGACCGCCAAAGGGGTCGCGACCCACAGGTTTAGAACCACTGCCTTACAGTCAAATCAGAGAGATAATTCAGTAGGAAAAGAAAATACAGGGAACTCTAGGCTGGGATGGGCTAAGCATTCAGGATTAAGAAGGCACAAAGAGCTAGGGCCTTTCTAGAAAGAGCAGTCTAAGCTGAAACATGAAGACTGAAGAGGTTGTAGGACAACAATGTGACCGAAAGTACTAAGGGCAAATCCTGAAGAAGTCAGAGGTGTTTGATGAGCATTGACTCATTTCAAGGTGGTTGGATGTGAAGATAGGAAGGGGGGAGATGGTGAGAGATAGGATGGAAGAGAAAGTTTGGATCAGGTCATGGACTTTAAATAAAAGTCAATGTTTAGCCATTAAACTAGAAAACTTGGGGTCCAAAGGGAAGAGGCCATTGGGGAGGCCACACAGCTCGTGAGGTGCAGAGCCCGGGTGTGGACCCAGGGTTGTCTGATTACGCCGCCTTTCCATTACACCAGACTACCACTCCATTCCTCCCCAAACCGATCATTTCCAATTGTGTGGACTAGTGATTTCCAAGACTGACTTGAGGACACCCTCAATTATCCAATTATCCCAGGCGAGAATGTACAGTTGCCAAACTGTCTCAAAGCAAGTTAGTCTGAAATGGTTTGAATAAAAAAAAAAAAAATCTAACATGTAAAGCAGTGGCTCTCAACCTTCTGGCCCTTTAAATACAGTTCCTCATGTTGTGACCCAACCATAAAATTATTTGCGTTGCTACTTCATAACTGTAGTGTTTCTACTATTATGAATCATAATATAAATATCTGATATGCAGGATGGTCTTAGACGACCCCTGTGAAAGGGTGGTTCGACCACCAAAGGGGTCGCGACCCACAGGTTGAGAACTGCTGATAAAGTATCTAAAAGGCGTTAAATGTTTATTATGTACCAAGCAGACTCTTAAATGCTCTAGTTCCCATGTCAGGTGGGTACCATTGTGGTCTCCATTTAATGGAGGGAGAAATGGAGTCTTGGAAACGGTGTCTTGGCCAGTGTGCTCAGCACATAGGGGAGCTGGGATTGGAATCCAGGTGCCTTGGCCCCAGAAGTTCCACTTCTAAACACGTGACAGCACCACATATAGACATACCTACATCAGCACCACAGACAAGGCCCGCTTCCACACAAAGGAACACTTAGGGGAAAGTGAAGGTTGCTTACAAAAGCGGCCAATACACACAGAACCTCGGAAGAATGGGGGACCACTCTTCTCAGAAAAATAAACCAGGACAAAGAACTCGAACCACAGCAGCGCCAGGGGCTGCCCTGCATGCAGGCTTCGGCAGCAGCTCTCGCGCTTGTCTTCACGGAGGACAAAACTTTCCCTTTCATCTTTATTGCAGAAGAAAACCCAGAACCAGCCTTAGCGGGTTGAGTTCAATTTGTTGTGACTTCTCTGTGAGCCTGAGGAGCTCCGGCGTTATGCCCAGCAGCAGGTCTGCCCATCCTCTTTCCTTCCCCCTTTCTTTCTTCCTTTCTTTTTCTCTTCCTCCCTTGTGTGCAGTGTATGTAGAACATCTGGTTTTAAAAGTGTCGCAATTTTTAAACATATTAGAATGCTCATGGGATCTGAATATCAACAGCTGTCTATTGCGGCGAACCACACGTCTGGAAAACATTCCTTGAAACTGAGTTCTTAAATAAACATAAAGCATCTATAACACAAGATGCCGAGCAACAGCCATTTGTAAACTGAGTGTTTAGGCCAGATGAGGTGCAAATGATGGTTTTCTTGATCTGTCAGAGTGGGAAGGGGATCTTACTGTGTTTAGTCCTGGATTTCTCTGGAGAGCCTGGGCCTTGGAGCCAAGTCAGGCATCTGGGGGCGTCTTCACTAAAATGTCCGCTGACTTTGCTGGCTTGACTTTATTTTCTTATCACTGACCCGTACTTCCTGAAACTGTTCCCTCCCGCCCCCCATTTTTTTCCTGTATCAGAATCTCCAGAAATTGGGATGATACTTGACTTTAGTCTATGGCTAGTTTTTTCTCTCTCTTCCCTCTGGCTGCTTAACTCTTTAGGAGAGATTCTATATTTATGTGTGTGTGTGCGAGCAGACCTGTGAATTTCCAACGTGTATTGAGCACTTGCCTGGGTCAGACACCATTCTAAGGCCTTTCCATGGATTAAATGAATTAATCCCCCAAATAACACATGGTGCAAGTACTATTATTATTAACAGCTTACAGATGGGCAAACTGTGGCCCAGTGAGGTTAAGTCATGCAAACAAATCACACAGCTTGAACACTGTGGTGAATTAAGTATCATATATAACTAAAACTAGGAGCCCTTCCCATGGGATGATCAGGGTTCTATCTGGGACTATAGGAGAGGTAGATTATCAAGTGTTTGCTAAACCAAACCTAAATGTATAATTTTACAAATACAGTCTCCTTTGGGTGCCGTGGGGCAGGAAATTTGAAGAGCCTTTGACAAAGCTGTGCACTTGCTCCAGCGAATCACTGCTGTGGCACAAAGGACTCCAGGCCAATGTCTGTTGGGAATAGGATTATTTTCTCAACAGCTAAGGAAGGAAGAACTGTATAAGGAACCTAGATGTGAGTTCGGCTACTTACGGTAATTTTGCCCTCTCTCCAATGGATTATCAATAAAATGAGGCAGACGAGAGAGAGGGCAAGAACTTCACTAACTGCTTTTAAAATGAACTTCATATACATCTACCACAGCGCAGCAAAAAAAAAAAAAAAAAAAGGTGTATGTGGGGTAGGGATAGATTCAAAGTATGTTATGGTCTACACATGTTTGAAGTTTATGTACAATGTATATATCTTTATTCTACTTCTTCATAGTACATATGGGGTTCTAACAATGAAAAGAGATGTGAGTGGTTCTTAAACATGCCCTTTTCATCATATTTATCATTAATCCCAAGAGGTCAGAGGCAGAGCCCCCACTGCATCAGGGCAACATCTGTACCAGTGTCCCTGCAACCCTGTCATCTTTCATTGATGCTCTGGCCTCAATAAGTATATAGATCTAAGGTGGGCAGTGTGTTTCTCTGGGGGGTACAAGGCGACTTGGAAATAAATGGCTCTGAGTATTGGAGCTGCGCTCACACAGCCCTGCTTAGGGAAACATGGCCTCTATCTCAAGCTCATATTTTCACCTAGATGATAATTCTGCAGCAGAAAGACTCTCACCTCCCTCCCCAGTGTAAAGTGCAAATCTACATTTAAATGGAGACTTTGCAGGCAATACCGTCCAGGAAAGCTAGTAAACACAATTCCTGCTGCGATTTAACTGGAAATAAGCTCTGATAAGTTTTTTTTTGTTTTGTTTTGTTTTTTTTAAAAAAAAAAGGAAAGAAAGAAAGAAAAAGAAACAAGGGCAAGAAATGACACGTGAAGTAATCCATGAATTTCTGTGGGGAAAGGTGGAAAACCAAACTAAACAAACATGAAAGGAGACTGATTTGGAAAAATTCCAATGAACAGAATGGATTCCACTACAGTAGGGTGTTTAACTGTAATAAGGGCATATTCATGGCACAGACATGATGGTCTTATCTTCATATTAAAACAACAACAGAAAGAGAACAAGGGCAGATATGAGGGTGTTTTTTTATGCTCATATTTTCAAACCTCATAAAATATTAGTAGCTGCATCAGCTATAAAAATTAATGGCTCCAGATTCTATTGTGTTACCCTCTTCAATTTCATTTTATCACCATTTTTTTTCCTTCCTCTCTTTCAGTTTTTGTCTTTCTATCTCCCTAAGTTGTTTGGGGTCCCAGTGTTTATGAGCTTTATAAGCTTGATAAGCCTTGTAGGGCAGAATTTCTAACAAAAAGGGTCGAACAAAAGCTCGCCTGATTCCTTACATTAGCGTTTCTATGGTACAGTTAGATTGTGATAACAGATTGTGACAATATTGTCAAAAAAGAAAGGAAAAAATTCTGGTCTTCATTATTGAGTTTGTTGGAAACTCACTTTTTTTTTTCCTTTCACTCTTTTTTTCTCCCTTTTTTAATAGCAAAGACTGAAACTTCCAATTTCCTCAGGCCTAACCTGGCTTTTTAAAATGTTTTCAGGCCACTGTGAACACCAAGCTCAATTGTGAATTTGCATTTACATAATATAATTTTTACCACCAATTAATCGATCATGTTTAAATTCCTAAAAGTACTTAGTGAGTAATAACTACCCCTCGGGTGCTGTGAAAAGTTAATTTCCAAACACAAAGGCCACTCTGACTTTCAAAAAGCTGAGTTGAATTTTCCATTGAGTCAAGCTCCTGCCTCCCTCCCAAAAAAATAAAAAATAAAAATTTGTGTTTTGTTGTGACTATCTTGAAGATTATTCCAGAACGTATTTCCTGTAAAGAATAAGGAAAACATCAAGGTTGTGAGTCCAGGAAGGTGTATCAGGAGTGGACCAGAGAAAGCTGAGTCTAAAAGATTCTATGTATCCTACCTGGGTTCATTATAAATGCTGCTGTGCCAAGGGCATTCCTTTTGTGGGGATAGAATGGCCACTCACTGGCAGTCATAAACTGCTTGACTGGGTGTCGTAGATCACCCCGTCATACTGGAATTAGGCCATCCAATCATACAGTGAAACCCAAAGCGGAATGCACAAAAGGGGCTCAGTAAATAATTAGGGCAGCAGGATGAACCAGGCAGGACGGTTTTGGGAAAGAGAAGACCTGGGTTAGAGACCTTGTTCTACCACTAGTGAGCTGGGTGGTCCTAACTTCTCTCTGGATGATAATGGCTGTCTTCAAAGGTTGTTGCACAGAGGTGATTCAGTTATGGAGGTGGAAGTGCTTTGTGAAGCCTGGGGCTGATGGAGGGGTTAACCTTCCTGGGATACATGCGAGTGCATTAAGAGAATGCTTTCTGGTCCTTGGTTGGCTTTGTTTGACATGAGTGCATTAAGTAGGCAAATGCTACCTCTCATTTCCATCCAACACCCTGAATTTAGCCATATAGGCATCCAATTGGTTATTTCAACCTTGGTTATAGACAAATAATAAAATTGTAGCTCAGTTACTGACTCTCAGGCAGTATAACTGGTATTTGTAATAACCAAAGTATAAGCTATTTGAAAATGATGAATGTGGGATCTATAACAGGTGTTGGTTTGGGTTTTGCATGTACCCTGCACTATTATTGTAAGTTTACATGTCTGTCTCCCTGCCAAAACTGAGAACTCTTCAAGGAAAGACACCAGGACTTATTCATCCTCAGACGTTCCTCCTTCCGTTGCTCTCCCCAAGCAGCCAGCACGGTGCCGGGCTATAGTTGGTGCCCAATAAACGTTTGGTGAATGAATGGACAAACGATGGGAGAAACGAAGCCAATGGGGTGGAATCTAATTCCACAGCCCGCAAATCAAAATCAGGCTGCAAGCGGAGCTCATTTTCACAGGGGCATATCTCAGCGGCACGTGCAGGTAATCGGAACACAGCAATTTTGTTTTTAATAAGCACAAGACAGATTATATATCTTTTCACATGGCCCCTACATAGCATCCTCTCTAACTAATTTCAAAACCAAATGGCCTGCTCGAAACACCAAATCGAATGCTGATGCAGGGTGGCGTGTGGATAATTCACAAAGGCAGAATCTTCACACCATGACGAATCAAGCATGTCCAAGAAAGTTAGCAGAATTGATGGGGTGTCCTTGGGACTATAAAATTGTCCCAAATTTTTCAGCAAATTGCTCTAGCTAGGGTGTCTTGAACTTGACAGCCTCAAACACAATTCTCCATGTGGACCCAACTTGAGACTATCACTTGGGTCGCAGACGCACAACAAAATGTGAATTCAAAGCTAGTCTATTTGTCAGTTTCATAACTCAGTCCATTTAATCTGAGCACAGGCTAAGGCAGACCCGCGTATAACTTTGGCTTCCCTATAATTCTTTGGTCCTGCGTCAAATGCAAGGATAGTGCTCCTCATGCATTAGTAGTTATTTAGTTGACATAGCCTCTAAGATGACCCCATTTAGATGGCTTTGGGGAGGCACAGTCCATTGGAAAAGTTTTACTCCCAGCATGCCTACCTGCAGGAGGTCTACCACCTATTTAATATGTCACCTTGAGCAAGTGACTTAGCATTTCAGTGTGTCAGTAATGCATCTATAAAATGGAGATAATATTAATAGCACCTATCTCAAAGAATTGCTATAAGTCTTATATGTTGAAGAAACATCCAGAACTTTCCCCAGCACATAGTAAACACTATGTAAGAGTTCGCTCTTTTGCAGTAAACCTACGTCAATTATTATATATTATATATTAGGAATGCACTAAAATATTTGTATAAAACTATTGAACTTACATTTCCTTTTTTGGGGGGAAAATAGTTCTTCAATTCAGTTGCTTTTAAATCTTAAACTGAGATCTACATGCTGTTGGATATCTGGTGTAAAGCTGCCTCCTGAAATGACAAACGCTACTATTTCCCAAGGGTATAGGCTGTTGTTTCAAATGCTACCAAAGCCACACATCACGTGTGTGTTTTTGCACAGGCACAAACAAACTAAAAAGTCACTGATCATCTCCTTGGGGCTGAAATTTTACTTGGTGATTTGGAGGAAACGAAGAGAATGAAAAACAGTGAACCTATTTTTATGTGAAAACGAAAGTGGATATATTGTGGAAGGAAGTGAAAATGGCATGAATTTTTCAGGTTACAGGAGCCCTTAAAGAAATTCCACAGTTGGAACTCTGCTTCAGACTCATCCATCCTCTGCCTTCCAACACCTCGGCCCAACAGAGATGTCCTAGAAGCCGGGGCCCAAGGTGCAAGAACAATCTAGCAAAGGTTCGCTGACCAGTGTTTCTCAAACACTGTGTGAAAAGCACTTGTTGTTGTTTTAAAAACTAATTTATATTTCTTTCAGACTAATGGTTTTATAAAATACAACCAAAGTGAATTCTTAGAAAAAGAAATACAGGAATAGGACATGTAAAATGCAAGCCCCTTGTTTTAAACTATTAGGTTAAACAAACAAAAAGTACTGTGTCAAGTTGCTATAAAGTTTCCTAAATGCAGGCCTTCCATCTCTATATTTATCTGGTTTGAACTGGAAAGGAACAGTCTGATGTTCAGACCACACTTGGCGTAGTTGCCCCATGTGACTTGAGGGTGGAATTCTGAGCCTTGCTGAGTGAGAAATGGGGCCCTGCCTGGCTGCAGAGTTTAGGCCTCTCACTAATTAGTTTCACCTCGAGCAAAATACTGAATCACGTGAAAGTCCAGCAATGAGCTTCTCTGACTCCCTGTTGGTGGCTCAGACAGGGTGGGGCCTGGACCACCCCTTCAGCAGGACACCTGGCGGTTCTTAGCATCTCCAAAGTCCCAGCTTCAGCTCCACAAATTACTGTAGCTGAGAGATACAGCTGCCAATATAACCCTGTTGGGGGTGAGAAGCCATCAGAACATGAACAAGGAGGTGAGGGCTTTAATTTCATTATTTGGGGAGTTTATCTCATTACAGTGGATCTGACCTTTCTGAGAATTCATTGCAAGCTGACTTCCTGCTGGAAAAGTCCAGTGTCCCAGGCCCACATGCACATCATCCTATATAATCAAAGGGTAATATGCAAATAGACCCTAACAGCAGAATGACTAGGAATGACTGGTCACTATGACACACACTGACCACCAGGGAGCAGACACTCATGCAGGAGCTGCCTCCTGGTGGTCCCACAGGGGGAGGAGCTCTGCTCAGCCACAAGCCAGGCTGCCAGCTGCCAGTACAGCGGTGGTGGTGGGAGCCTCTTCTGCCTCCTCAGCAGCACTAAGGATCTTCGACTGCAGCTTAGGCCTGCTCCCCGTTGGCAAGTGGACATCCCCCGAGGGCTCCCGGGCTGCCAGAGGGATGTCTGGCTGTCAGCTTAGGCCCAATTCCCCCTCCCCCAGGAGCAGGCCTAAGCCAGCAGGTGGACATCCCCTGAGGGATCCCAGACTGTGAGAGGGCACAAGCCAGGCTGAGGGACCCCCCCTCCCAGTGCACAAATTTTTGTGCACTGGGCCTCTAGTATATAAATAAAGGGTTTCAGAGGTCATCTGAATTTCATCCAGCTGTCCCAGGTGCAAACCCCAACTTCAGGGTTAATAGTGCAAACTATTAATGAAACTGGACACCTACACACAGCCTTGCCAGGAGATATTTCCTCCTTCTCTTGATACCTTGATTTCTAGAGTCACTGCAATCCTTTGTTACTTCTCCTGCCCTCTGGTCTCCTAACTTTGACTCCTGTCCCTGGTGCTCCTAAGTGCAAGGGCCTGGAAGGGTCTCAACATGATTAGCTCCATCTTCCTTCTCCTTGATTCTGGAAGCAAGCTGGGCCTGCCCAGGACAACTCTCCACGGTGGTGCAGCCTCTGAGAGATGGGCAGACAGGTGGGTCCCAGGCCTCCTGCTATGAGGTAGTGTCTCCCGTTGCTGACAACTCCGCCCAAACTCAGAAGTTTAATGATGGGCTTCGGGTGGGACTCAGGTGAAAGATGGTATTACTGAGAGGAGGGCTCAAAGCTACAATTTCCAAATGCTTGGGAGGTACTTTGGAAGCCAAGAACCATTTCAGGAATGCAGTGGTTTTTTAAACCTTATTCACCTGGCCAGGATGCTGAGCTGAACACAGTTTAGAAGTCAGGACACCAACTCAGGTTGTGGAGATAGTACAATGTACGCTGCTGGTTGTCTGCCTACTATCTGCTGCCTTATTTGTCTTTCCTAACTGTACCCCAATTTTGTTCAGCTACAGCACAATATGGTAATAGCTAACAGTTTTACTCTGGAAAGTGTGTATGCATGTGTGTGCTTGTGTGTGTACACACACATGCATGCACATCATGGTGCTCCTTTAAAAGAGATGGGGCAAAGAAAAGATGGGGGGTGGGAGAATCTATCTCTTGTGTCCATTGGGCTTCTATTAGTTCTAGTCAAGGTTGAGTACACACCCAGAATCCTACAATTAGTAAATTTCATAGGCAATATAACAAATACAAGTAGATGACTTCAGAGACCATAAATCAGCCACTCACTTCCTTCTTAGATCAAGTTCCCCAGAAACAGAGCCTGAGGCAGGATTGAGGTGCCTAATTTGTTGAAGGAGGAAGGGAATAAGACAGGGCAGGGGAAGGAGCTAAACAAGATATCCCTATGTCCATCAGTCAGTCAGTGGGCTGCCCCCTTAGTAGGAAGGGGTTTAGGGATACCCTCTTGACAAGGTGGCTTCCGTTGGCTGAAAGGGGCCAGCTTTGAGCCCTTAGCAGTCAGTACAGCAGCTGAGGGACACAGGCAGTGACCTGGTAAGGGGGACCTGGATGGATTGCGAACAAAATGGACTAGAGCTTCTATGAACATATGCTATTCCCTTTGTCTGGAAACCCCTCTCCCAAGCTTTCCACTCACCTGCAAAAGCACACACATCTCCTCCATGACCCTTTGCCTCCAGCTGTCCCTCGGGATATGGCCTGTATCTTATTTCTCTCACCATCAGCATCCCGGAACTGCACACACACTCCATGTCCCTCTGCTGGCCCAGAGCACCCAGCAGATGCCTGGCACAGAGCAGAGGCTTCAATAAATGTTTGTGGGATGCATGAATGGAGAAATGAATGGATTTCATGAATCCACATGCTGCTAATTTGGAATTTGTGATATGTTGGAGACAGGATATTTATTGAGTAAAAGTTTGGAAAAAATACTCTAACTTGGGCTTTTACTGCTTATGTAGTTCATTACTAAGGAATGCAAGTCTCTAGTCCTCCTCCCGCCCCCCCACCACATTACTTTCCACGTGTTATATGCAGAATAATTACAACTCAGGAAACTGCTTTTCCTTTAAAGAAACAGCCAGCTTCTGTTATAATTAGACCTCTTGGTTAATTTAGAAGAACTTTCTGCATCCCTAGACCTCCCTCCCCTCTCCCACTCCTTAATCCAACAAAGGTTTCACAAGACCTGGTTAATGAGACCTTCACTTTCAGTTCAACTCACATATAATGCTTGAGGATGAATTATAGGACGTTGGTTCTATAGTAAGTTGGTTCTCTCAGCAAAATGCAAAAGAAAAATGACAAAACTTGGTCACTGATTTAACTTCTCCATTTGATGATGCAAAGGTCACCCATTTGATATCCAGAATTTAGGAAAGGACTAGATTGTGCAGTGACGATTTTTGCCCCTGCTCTCCTGTGGAAAGGGTGCTGGGGACATGGCCAAAGAGACGTATACTTAGGGGCAGTGTTTCTCAAAGTGGTCCTTGGACAAGACCACCAGCATCACCTCACATCTTCTTGGAATTGAACATCCACACGCCCCACCCAGACCTCCTGAGTCAGGAATTCTGGAATGAGGCCCAGGAACCTGCATTATTAAGAGCTTTCAAGGTAATTCGGATGCTGCTGAAGTTTGAGAACCACCAACCTGATAGTTAAGAATCAGGAGGACCTTGCTCAGATTCCCATCTGCCACCTTCATCCTGTGAAGAATCTCCTTAACACCCCTGTTTGTAAAATGTGGATAAAGCGGTGCTGCTGTGTGAATTAAGGCGTCTGCATATACGTCAAGCTCTCAACACAGTGTTGGGCGTAGATGGCTTTCCCTGTCACTCCTCTATTATGGGTGAAAGGAAGAGAAGTGAAGCGTGGAGGACAGGGTAGGTCCTCACATCCTCTGTGATTGGCTTGGAGACCAGATTGGGGAGCAAAGAGGAGGCCTTGTGATAACGGGGAAACAGCATCTGTGACCCAAGAGAGTGGGAGAAGGGCAAGACTCCTGGGCAGCACCGAGGGCCCCACAAATGTGTATCGAGGCTTATTCTGGGCCCTACAGAGGGACTGGAGATGAGAGGTGGAAGGGTGGGCATAGGTCCCCATCCTTCAGAGGGACTTCTAGTCTAGCAGATTGTGTTTGCTGAAGCCAGAATCTCTTGGAGGCCTCTCATGGGTGTGTGTGTGTGTGGGGGGGGGGCGGGTACGGCCAGAAATCCACCCTTTCTTTTCAGGGGGAAGATCTACAGATTTGGAGGAACAAATATCCAAGCCAGAAGACCTCTGTGGCTGATGGGAGGGGATGTGGGGTGGTCTGAAAGTGCTCATCACTTTCCTTGCTGGAGTCTTTAGGGTGGCTGCTGGGAAAATGCTTCCTCTCTCTTCCTAATGGTCCTACGTGCTGCTCTCCCTTTGTCCCGTTCCTATTCCCAGCCTCTCCCCACAAGCCCTGGAAATCTGAGTTCATTCCCAAATTCACAAACATGTTAAAACTAAGGATATCAGAGGAGAAGGAACATGGAGAATATGGTGCTGATAAGGAGTGCCACTTCCGGCGTGCCGACATGGGCTATGCTTTTCCTTTGCATGCTGCCTATCATCTCATTCTCATAGCAACTCCCGGAAAGTCAGCAGCATCATTTCTTTTCCATTTTACAGATCAGAAAACAGAGGCTTCAAGAGCTAAAACAACTTGCCCATGGCACGGAGCTGGTGAGGACCCTCCGTGCAAGCCCAAGCCTGCACCTGGGGAAACTGAGTCCAAGAAATCCAGGGCAGGGGGCTTCTTCAAGGATTCAAGCTGCTAAGGACCCTAGTGGGGCCTGAAGCCCTGACGTATGTACTTTCGCTTATGGCAAACCACAATACAACAACAGTTTTGTGGCAGATGGTTAAAACCTCTGCAAAAAAAAGAAAAAGAGATTATTAAAGCTACTGGTAACATCGGCTGAACCGTCCTGGAATTTCAGATTTGTCTTAGCCGATTTGCACAACCACCGCAGCCAGGTTTATATAGAAAACGTATGGCACTGGCTTTGATTGCCACAAGTAATAAAATCCACACAGCCCTCCCTCTCCCTCGCAACAAAAATCCTTTTCTTTCCTGGCTATTTAATATGCAAGGCAGATTGGAACATTAGCAGTGCAAAAGGGTAAATAATCTGGTAATTGATCTGGGATTTGTGGATTTTTACCTCAAATTTCTGTTTATGGTTGAAGGTCGTAAGCTATACAAACCTCTATTGATCAGAGTCCTTGGTTTAAACAGAACCTACTGTATTTATTTGTGCTGCTCCCCCAAAGTCAAACAAAAGGGCAGCCATCTAGCTAAACCTCCGCATGGCACGGTGGCCATGTGGCCCGCTCGCTCGGCGTACAGCTGTTTTCAATCTGCGCCGTTTGTCTTTCATATCCATACGAGATGCAGCAGCCTTCACTCAGCCTGGGAGACAGGCCAAGGGAGAAGATACGCACTTAACCCTTCCCAGACGCTCTCTTGCTCGCCTTTGCCACTGAGAAGGGACACTTAGGAAGCAGGACGTCCCCCTAGAATTGCAGCCTGGGCACTGGGCGCCCCATTTGTAATCACTGGATGCGTCTAGGAAACAGGGACCCCATCCCCCTTCCCTCCCATCTCCACACCAGCCTTGAGGTCCCACCCTTGACATTCCTGGACGCTGTGTGCCCCTTGAGAGAGGTCTGGGGAGGAGACCGCTTTCTCTGCTGTCTCTGGGTGTCTGGAATCATCCTGCCTAGAGGAGGGCACAGGGCGTAGTAAGAGCCAGGCCGGCCGGAGCCTGGGCCGTAGCACAGGGCAGGCTGCTATTAACAGGGTCCCTTTCCTACAGGGGCTTAATTCTGTCCCATTCCGTTTCCCCTAACACCAGTCTTAGCCCAGGTTTTCTCAACCTTGGCAACCTTGACATTTGGAACTGAAAAGCTCTTTCTTAGCGGCGGGGCCTGTCCTATGCATTGTGGGATGTTTAACAGCGCCCCCAGCTTCTACCCAGATGCCACATCCCCAGTCGTGACAACCAAAAATATCTCCAGGCTTTTTCCTAATGTCCCGGGAAAAGCCCTGCCTTGGACAGACTGCGAGCGACATCAATGGTGGGGACCTGGGAGCAGGCAGGAGCTCTTAACTCCTCTGGCCTCCTGAGAGCTGTTCCATCTTGGCCAAGTGTCTGCCCCTCTCTGGTCCTCGTTTTCTCATTCGTGAGGGGCTCATGAAAGGTGTTAATGTCCAGAGCTGCTCTGGGGAGCCAATGCAATGCAGTGTGGTGAGCACTCACTGGGCCTAAAATGAGGGACAGACACACGGACTTTACCAGTGTCACCCAGAGGAGCTCCGAGGACTCAGAGCGAAGGCAGCTGAGGAGAGATCCGCTCCCATCAAGCACCATCACGATCTTAGCGCCTTTTGCCAATAGTAACAGCTCTCGCTTTGGGGAGGGAGCTCTGTGGCTTGGCAAGCAGAATCAGAATGGATTTGCTATTTTCTTCCATCCCTGGCTTTCTTGAAGTGCAGACATTTGCAGAGCTGGGGCTGAAGGCAGGCGGCTCACCAATGCTTAATAATTAATTGCTCTGAGTAGGTGACTGTATTTAATAAATTGAAACCATTTCTAAAATAGGGTATTCTCGGCCTGGCGGTTACACTCTTCTGGCTGTTAAATCTCTGGAAAATAATATGTCAGGTCCTGGATATAATACTCGTGTCTTTATCACCAGATGGATCAAGGGTCAAATCCCAGCCCAGCTACTTCCTAACTGTGGTGTTCTTGGGCGAGTTCTTGTGCAACCCTCCGTGACCACTGGTCAGTGGATGATGGTACTGACATCAAAATATTGTTCTGAAAATCAATAGGGGGCCATACATGATTCCATCAGTGTGTGTGATACACTCTTAACATCACCCACTACAGCTACCATCATCACCTTCATCATCATCATCATCATCATCATCATCATCATCAAAGTGTTCTTTCTTGGGTGTCTAACTCATACACAGATTCAAAATAACATTAAGCCCATGATCTAAACCTAATAGTTTTAAGATATTCAATAACAGATCTTAGTGACATCCAGATCGTTTTCTATTTAATTTTTATGAGGAGGTTTTTCTGTTGCAGGGTCAGTCATAATGTTCAGGGGACAATTACTTCTACCTTTTTCAAACTCTAACTTCCCAAAGTGAGAAAGTCTTCTTACATGTGGCAGAGTGCTACCTGTGTGACGTGGAAAGCAGGGAGCAAGTGGAGACAAAGTCTGTGCAGGCAGAGCAAGCCGGCTAGGAGCCTGGGTGTGTGAGTTTCAAGGCCTTCGAGAGGCCCAGTGTTTTGCAGCTTAGCTCATCCATATTTTATCCTCTTGTCCCCCCACTGACTGAGGCATGAAGACCTCGAGCAGGTTGAGATTTGAGAGTGGAAATCGGACCCTGGGGTTGACTCCGAGTCTGGTTCTCTGGCCAGCCTCTGTGTTTGCCAGCATGGAAAGCGCATGAGCCTACACCCTGGGGAGAGTGGGTTCCCGCTTCTCCCTTGTCCATGGGTCCTTTTAAATACATCGTAGAGGGAGTAAGAAGAGACAGCGATTGAGAGCATCTCACGAGAGAGGAGAGAGGAAATCAACAACTACACACACTTATTCTCACAGCTTTCTGCTTCCAGTCGTTTTCTCTACTCTTCCCTTTTCCCCAAGTTCCCCCTTGGACCCCCTCTGCCCCCACACAATCCATATATTTTTTTCTTGAAGTTCTTGTTTATCTACTTTCACTGAACGAAACAGTTTGCCTTTGGGCCATTTCTGCTAGGAAGCTTCTCTCTGGAAATATGCATTTTCTGGAAACATACAAAATTATATATGCAATCTATATGTATGACACTGAATATAAAATGCCTATCAAACAATGTTTAAAGAACCATAAAGCACTGTTCACAAATCTTCTTTCCCAAGGCCTTTCTCTTTCCCTACCAAGTAACTGTTATCCTAAATGTTATGTTTATCCTTAAAAACATTTATGATACTTTTCTTTAAAGCTGTACTCCTTATGCAGGTGTGCCTCAACCATACACAGCGTGTGTATTATTTCTCTGTGTTGTAAAAATGTCACTGTACTCTATATTGTCTTACTTGTGCATGCCTCTCCTCATTGTTTCTAAGGTTCATCCATGCTGGAGCCTGTAGCTATAAATAGTTTATTTTCCATACTATATACTGTTCTGCTCCGTTTATTTATTTATCTGTTAATAAACAATAGGGCCACTTCCAGTGACCTAGTGTTTGTGTCCTTTCCCTTTTAGAAATAGGGCTCAGTGACATTCTTGTAGTTTTTTGATGCACGTGAATACAAGTTTTTCCGATTCCTAGTCGAATAGAGGAGGGGCTAGGGGTCTGCTTAGCTAGTGAAAGATGCTTGTTTGTCTGCTCCAAAGAAGCCACCTTGTTTGTTTCTGCAGGATTTATTTTCCAAAAGTGAATCTCCACCTCATGCTTCCCTGGAAAAGGGCGGCTGGGCCGCGGCTCCTCTCTCACTCTTGCACAGTGGGTAGTTTCAGAAGAAGAAAGCTCTTGATTTCCATGCCGGCTCTTTCATTTACTAATAAGGGAGGAGCCTAAGAGCCTACCCTGGTCCTGTCTTCTGCTTCTGACCACACTGAGTCTGTCCGTGTGATCCTGTGGGATGTGCCTCCACGTCCTAGAACCCGTGGGTATAATAAACTTTGTTTTCCTGAGCCCGTCTGTGTCCTTTTGTACCTGCACCTGAGTAACCACCACATAAAAGAATACAAAGCTATTGTGATTTAGATTTTATCATCACTCTTGCCCTTGCATCTTCTATGAGCAAATTGAGGCTGGTTAAGTGACTCCATAGCATCTCGAATCTCGAGCTCCCTTTGCCTTGATAATGGAATGACTGTCTATACCTCCTTAAAATGCCATGGAAAGCAACTAACTTTTCTCCATCCAGGAGAGAACTTGAACCCCTCCATAAAGAACTGAGACTGAGTCGCATAGTCCAAGGCCATGCTTTGCTTTAGGACTTGCTAACCCTTCCTGTGAGGCCCCAGGATGACTGAGGTGGACCCTGCTACCCAGGGAGTGGGGAGGACCTTGGCAATTTAAGTCTTGAGTCTCCATGTTTAGAATCTCTCTCTGACCCAAAGCCTCAGCATCCTCACCTGTTTAAGGGACATTATGGCAGGTAACTATTAAAAAAAAAACACAAAACCCACCACAACAATCATTACAACTAATTACAGCGTTTCCACCTGCTTTGGAGATCCAAGATGAAAGATATTTCATAAAGCCAGGCACTGGCACAGGTGAGCAATGCGATTAATTGAACAATCTTATGCATCATCACACACACAGAGCGTTCTTCAGTTGCCTCGAGGCTGGGTCCTGACAGCTCCCAGGCCACTCCCTGCTGAGGTCCAGGGGCACCTTTCATCTCTGTTCATTCAACTCCTCACACCTAGGGCTCCTGAGTTCACCCCTCAGTGAAACGAGGACAACCCCAGCACCCAGCTCACAGGCCTTTTGTCCACACAAAAGCATTGGGAGTTAATTATCAGGCTCAGCGAAAAGTCTTTAAAGGCTTTGCTTTGAATGCTGGCTCTTACTTATTAGCCAGCAACTTGCTTCATCCCTCCTAGTCTCATTTTCCTCATCTATAAAATGGGATAATAATAGTACTAAGGCTTGGAGATCGCACTGTTGATTAAATAAGATATCAGCACAATGCCTGGCACATGGTCAGTTTCCACTACATGAAAGCCATTATATTGCAAATAACTGGCACTTCCTTAGACAACGAACGGTTAGGCAATTCGACTGGGGTTGTCTAGTGCAGCCCTTTCTCCAGGCTGGGGATAGATAGTGACAACCTATAAATCTCTGTATGTAAAATGAGCTTTTTGTGTGCAAATGAAACCAGGTGGGTGTGTCTAGATGTTGCCTAAAATAAAAGCTAAGAGGTGGATAGGAATTCCATGTGGGTTGTTAAAAGAATAGGCAAGCATCATCTAGAGTTGTTCAAACTCAGATAATAGTGTGTGGTCCATATGGCTCACTGATTAGGAAAGTAGTTTGTGACATATAAAGATGAGAGAGAGAGAGAGAGAGAGAGAGAGGAAGAGAGAGAAAGAGAGAGAGAGATAGAATAAACCAAGATAGCTGTCTATAGGTCTATAGGGGCAGGTATAGAATGAAAAGATATTATTTTTCACTGGGGCAACTTGATATGGCAGAGGAAGCAGCCACAGGACTTACTTCATAATAATTAATGATTATTCCTTTTAAATATGTTTTTATTGATTTCAGAGAGAAAGGGAGAGGGAGAGATAGATACAAACATCAGTGATGAGAGAAAATCATTGATCGGCTGCCTCCTGCATGCCCCACTCTGGGGATGGAGCACCCAACCTAGGCATGTTCCCTGACCGGGAATGGACTTCCTGGTTCATAGATCGACACTCAGTACCATGCTGGCCAGTCTAGTCTGCCTTTTTAGTGCTCACTAACCCTGCTCAGGGCAGCAGAGAACCCTCTGTCCTTGAGTTTGGGGCGAGTTTCAAGGCCAGGCCCCAAGAGCTATGGGATCAAGGCTAGGAGACCGCAGATCTAATTCTTGAAATGGGTGGCCAGATGGGTGGGGAAGGCTCCAAACAGGAAGCAGGCAACAGGATCAAGGATTGCAGGTCTTTTCTGTGTCTTGCTTTGTATTCGCACTGAGGGGCTCTGCCGCTCAACAGTTTCTACATGAATTCTGTTTTTTCGCACAGCTGTCAAATCACATTGATTTCCAGTCGTTTTAACCTGGGTAGGTTCAGCAAACCAGGTCCTCCGGCTAAAAAGATAGTTTATCAGAGGAGTCATTTATCTGTTCTTCTGCGACAGGGACAGAATTTTTTAGTGACTTTGGTAAACAAATCACCAATTTCAAAGAACGCTGCTAACAGTAACCATAATTACCTTTTATGGAGCACCTCCTGCAGGTCTTCACTTCAGAACTCCTTTATTCTTCTCCAACAACCCTTTGAGGTAGATAATAGCCCAATAGATGAGTACTTACTTCTCCTGCATTCCTCATTAAATTCTAACTCTCCTACTCAGTGTGCATTATTATGCCAATTATTTAGCAAATGAAACTGGAGCTCAAACAATGGCAGGGACTTTGCCCAAAGCCTCCCAGGCAGGGACAGAGCCGGAGCTCTGACTCAGGGCTGGGTGTTGCCAACACAAACTCTTTCTGCCGGTGCCTCTTGGACCAAGTCCTCTCTCCCTTATCATCTACTGTAGTCGCCCTCAGATTTTGACTCACCTGGGATAGCAGGTATATGCAGGCGTTCAGTTTTGAAACAGGGACCTCATAAAGGAATGGAGAACGAAACCCCCCAGTGAATGATGAAGTCTGTGCCAGCGATTGTTCAGTCCAACTTGGCCGCTTGTGGACGGGGACCCGCGGCTGGATCCCGGGCCAGCTCAGCCTCTGCATCTGTGCAGAGTCCCCCTGCACAGGTAGGAACAGAAATCTGGCTCCTCAGACAGTCACAGACATTATTAAATAAAGCAATGCATGTAGAACAGCCTAGATCCTGGGATGCACTTGGGCCTCAGTAAGTGCCGGCTCTAGCATCACGTTAACCAGAGGCTGATTTCCCCTGTCCCTTCCTTGCCGAGGAGAAAACGTCCCTGTCATCGGGCACAGAGGTCAGAATTTCCTGGAACAGGTGTGACTGGGGAATGAGATATCAGTTCTCTTCTGACTTCTGCCACTGAAGTCAGGTCGGAGTTGTCTGTCTACAGGAGCCAGATTTAGCCAATACAAACACAGAAAGCCCAGGTGACTTTGAATTTCAGATAAGCAGCACGTACTTCTTGGCTAAGTATGTCCCAAAGCAGGTCTTCTCCTCCGGGTTCTGGGCGTGCGTCCCTGTGGCTAGCTGCTCTGGGCAGATGGGAGGAAGCCCTGGCACGCCTGGTATCATCCATTCTGGACACTGGGCCTGCCCAAGAGACACAGCAGGCCCAGGGGGACACCACATTGGTCGCCTTCCCTTACTGGGGACACGTGGGGGAACTGGCGATGCAAAGGCTGGCACAGGGGATGACAAACAGGTTTCCTGGGGAAAGGTCTAGTGTGATGGATGGTGTTGCCATAGGGAGCCTTTCTCTGAGAGCTGCTCCAAAGCTGTCAATCTGCCCTTTGGGGCCCAATCAGAGGGTGGTCCCAGCTTGGAAAAGCCATGGCACTGGCTCTGGATATCATGCTTGCACGGTAGACACATCCTTCCTTCTCTCTCTTCTCTCGTTACTCCTCTTGGCTTCTTCCCCTTTTATCTCCAGGTCTTTCTTCTCCTTTCTGCTTTGTACTAAAGGCAGTGAATGGTTCTCAAGTGGCCCGGTTTGTCCCCAGGGAACATGTGGCAATGGGTGGGGACAATTTTGGTTGCCACAACCCGAGGAGGGAGAGTTTTGGCACCAGTGGGTGGAAACCAGGGATGTTTGGGCACAGGATGCCCCACCGCAAAGGATGATCCAGCCCCAAACAGCACCGGTGTCAGGGCTGAGGAACCCGGTGATAGGTGACTGGAAGGCCTGCTTTCCCTTGACATGATTTCCCATAACGGCAGGCAAACTCCCTAGACTCTCTGGGCCTTCGCTGTCTCACCTTCGCAAGGGGAGGTCTGAGCGAGGTGGTCCTGGGAAGCCATGCAAGAGCACCGTCGCCTACAGTGGAGAAGCTGTTCCTCCTACTTCCGGTGCCACCTCCTGTGGCCACCACAGAGGGTTTGAGCCCCTGAACCGGGAGCCCCTCCATCCCTGGGATCTGTCTTTTGCCTTCCTGGCCATTGGGCTCAGGTGGCCCCGCCCATCCCCACCTTCTGGGACATTCCTTCTGGCCCTGAGCCGGCCCTACTGTCAGGATCAGCAGGCCCTCACCCCAGGGCCTTCCATGAGTCTCGGCACACCTCGCCTCCATTGCCAAGGCCTGGCATTGGATCAAAGAGTTCGGTTGGAACAACATTTGGCAGCACGAGATGGATCAGCAAAATGATCCCGGTT
The DNA here is from genome assembly GCA_004026665.1 of Murina feae. Taxonomy (NCBI): domain Eukaryota; kingdom Metazoa; phylum Chordata; class Mammalia; order Chiroptera; family Vespertilionidae; genus Murina; species Murina feae. The sequence continues at coordinate 103,875 of PVJC01000702.1, forward strand.
TGGGTACAGCAGTAGCTCAGCCTCCCAGAGGATGGTGTGTGCAGCCCCTGCAGCTTCTGTCTGAGCCGGAGCCTGGCCTTCTTCATTCTTCTCCTGGGACACAAGCACTTGAGCGCTCCCTTTCTTTCCTCCTCTTGTCCCAACCTCCTCCCCCGACTCACATCCTTAGGACCTGCAGTGGACCCCAGGGCACTGTGGATGCACAGCCTGGCCCTGTGCAGTCCAGTTTCATCGCCTCCTGGCCTGAAATAAAAACACTGGCAACAGCAGCTACCCTTTCATGCGGCACTTGGGTGTCTGCTCTGAGCTGTGTGTGTGACCATGTCTCATCTTTTCGCAACCTCTATGGTGGATTCTAGTATCACTCTCATTTGATAGTGATTTTAATAACTGTGTCTCAGGCGGTCATTCAAGCACTTTATATTACATGACTTTCTATTAGCTCATTTAATCCTCACAGCATCACAAGACGGTAGGTACTAATCTTAGTCCTATTTTACAGTCAGGAAAACCGAGGCAGAGAGATGAGTAAGTAGTGGATCTGGGATTTGGACCCAGATAATCTGGTTCCAGAGTTGTAGCCCTTAACCACTTTGCATACTGTCTTCCAAAATGAGCAAACTCAGGTTCAGAGAGGTTGATTAATTTGCTTAAGGTCACAAAGCTAAGATATTTAAAGTAAATTATGAGACCAGGTCTGCTGATTCAGAGCCCTGTTCTTATTCATTATGGCACAGTGCTGTATATATATATATATATATATATATATATATATATATATATATATTGGTAAATAAACAAAACAAATAAATGAAAGGTAAGTATAACTTTCATAAATTATTTATGTATTTATCTTTTAGATGGAGATATTTCAAAACACACACCTGTATGCATCTAAGACAACTTAATTAATAGTAAATATATTTAAAACAAACCAGTGTCAATCCATGATTGACTTTATAATAAGCAGGATGGTATGAGACTGGAAAATTAACTCATTCTTCCTAATAGGCTTAATAAGAGAACTAGGCACACGAACATACTCTTGTAGTTGTAATCTCAGAAACTCTTCAAAACAAGTGAGATTTCCATTCTAATAAATGGAATGAAGCTCAGAAAGCTCAACCATCAAAGGACCTGCACCTCAGATGGATCCTACCCCAGTCCTGTCTGAGCTGAAGACCGCTGTTTATCACTAGCCGACCCTGCTCCTTCCTCAGGCCAGACTCTGAGGCAGGCCTGGGGTGTGGCACAGAGGATGTGGGTGCAAGTGGCCAGAGCAGCAGATATGAACTGTGATGGTCACCGCTCAACGAGCCAGTAGCCCTGCCCCATATAATGCCTCACAGTGTCCAGGCTTTCTTGTGCTGTACTCCTCAATGGGGCTCACAGGGCCAAATTCAATTGGAAACTGTCTACACCCCCTCCCCCTAGCATTTTATAATTCTTCTCTGGGTTTTGGCTTTGGAGATGAGTGTGCTGGCATGTGTGGAAGCCCAGCAGCACCGAGCCTGCGTGTGCAAAGCAGCACCAGGCCTGCTGTGGGCCTGGAGGCAGATGCAGGCTTAGCCACTGTCCCAAAATCTGGAAACCTTCTGTGGGCCAGGAGGGGCGGTGGCAGGGCCAGAGCTGGACAGTGCCTTGCAGAGTGTTAGCTTCTTAAGAACCTACCGGTCCATAGTTACTGAGGTGCTCACAGAGAAAAAGCCGTAAGTCAGCCTTGGAGGGGGCTCAGTTCCTGGGGGCGGTGGGTCCCTGGTGCAGAGCAGCTGCAGGGAGAGGATGGAGGACAGACCTTTCTGCAGTTGCCCCCTTGCCTCCCGCCAGCCCACCCTCCCCTGGATAAACCCAGCTCCCTTTCTCCTGGTGGCCTGGCAGGTGTCTGCCGTTCACATGGTGAAGCTGCCCCAGACCTGCCTGCATAGGCCCCACCTTGCCACTCCCACCTGGACCCTCCCAGGACAGCGATTGAGCAAGAAGCCCCACATGCGAGCTGTCACCGGGGAGACCGCCAGAGAGGCTCCCTGCCCTGGAGGCTGGGGCGGGGAGGCTCACAGGCAGCTCTGCCACTGGCCAGGGTGACCTGGGCGTGAGGCTGGAGTGCCAGACTGATCAGGGGACAGGAAGCAGGTGAGCAGAGGCTTCCGGGGGCAGGGACGCTGGCTGCCAGCACTGATTGCCGTGGTGGGGGCTACTGGGTGCCAAGAAGGGAAGGCATCTGCCTCTGTGTCCCCTGAGCATAACTGCACCCACCCCAGCAGTGTGTCACATACACCACGGGCCTCTGAGCTACTCTCCTCTCTTCTCCACGTGCCAAAGGGAAAGTCATGACTGGGAAGATGTGGATGTTACTGAAGCTTTCCAGGAAATGGGAGAGGGGATGACACCAAGCACCAGAGGGTTTCTGACACCTCTCCAGCTTCACTGCTCTGCCCCGCCCTTTGGCTTGCCCAGGACTCTCCCCACCTGTCTCTACTGTCACCTGGCTTTGTGTCCATCCCAACTGCCCCTCAAAAAAGCTTTTGGTCTTCGTATCTCGCTCTGCAAATCAGAAAGGGGTACCTCTTCGAAACACATACGCCTCATAAGCAAATCTCGCAGAGAGTAAGCCAGTCTGGGAAGCTTTACCTCCTCTAATAATATGCCCATTATTTTTCACTTTATTAATTAAAAACTGATTTTATATTCAACTCAAACAGAAAATGACAGACACCCAGGTACCCACCTAATCTGACTGATGTTATCATTTCCCTTATCTTTCCTTCAGATCCCACTTTCTTGATATCTCTCTCTCTCTCTCTCTCTCTCTCTCTCTCTCTCTCTCTCTCTCAAACACACACACACACACACACACTATACAGAAGGAAAAGGCCTACAGCCCATTTCTAATTTCTCCTTCTCTGGAAACATCCCCATGCATGTATGGCGAGTGTTATTTGGTCTGAATCCAGGACAACACTGTGGTTATGAATGCAGACTTGGAGGCCAGACAGCCTGCACCAAGTCGTTGGTTACCTGGGGCAAGTTCTTCACTTTTCAAAGCCTCCGTCAGATAAGGAAGACAGTAAATCAATCCTGGGTACAGTAGCAAATGCTAGTACCTTTAAAGTCCCTGGAACATAGCCTGGAATAAATAAATGCTTAATAATATTAGCTATAATTGTGATCACTAAACAATGAATGGTTTCTTGGTTTTTAAAACTTGCCTAAATTGTGTCATAGCAATACACATACACACACACACACACACACACACACACTTCTTTTATAACTGGATCTTTTCACATATTCTCATTATGTTCAGACTTCTCATTTTTGATACATATAACTCACTCATTTTAGTTACTACACAATGGCATACCATTGCTGTTTTGAGTTCTCTGATTACTTACCCTCAAATTTATTTGGAAAAGTAAAGAGCCAAAGCAATTTTCAAGATGAGGAAGAATGAAAGAAGACTTGGCCCATTATAATGACACTAAGACATAGGTTTTAGCAGCACTGTCCAGAAGTAATCATGGAAATATTCCATACCATAATGTTAGCCTCAAAATGGCACCAGAATGTTATTGGTGATTGGGCCTCGGTTCAGCAACCTGCATACTTGAGTTCTTGCTAAGAAAGAATTCAGAGCCAAGACTCAAATATAAGCAGAAGTTTATTTAGAAAGTCACAGAGAAGAAGTGAGCTGGGGAATAAGAGAGCCAGCTGGGCTGCATGGGCTCAGAAACAAGTTGTACAGGCAAAGAAATGGCCCCTTGGAGCTCAGGAAAAAGAAAGCATGGATAGCCCTAGCTTGGTTGGTTCAGTGGATAGGGTGTCCGCCTGTGGACTGAAGTGTCCCGGGTTTGATTCCAGTCAAGGGCATATGCCCAGGTTGGGGGCTCAATTCCCAGTAAGTGGCATGCAGGAGACAGCCAATCAATGATTTTCTATCATCATTGATGTTTCTATCTCTCTCTCCTCTCCTTTCCTCTCTGAAATAAAAAAATATATATGTATATATATATTTTTTTTTAAAAAAAAGAAAGCAAGGATATACATGCCTAGAGGAGGGACAAGGGGAAGGCTCAGACACTCTCTAGAGAAGAGCGTGCTGGGGACAAAAGAGCATGGGGAAAGGCCCGGGTATGCTACTCAATATGGTGATTAGTACTCCTGTACTAAACACATATGGTGATTAGCACTTGAAATGTGGCTAGTGAGCAAGGAACTGAATTTTTACTTTGATTTGAATTTAAAAGCCACACGTTTTAGTGACTACCCTTTCAGACAGCACAGGTTTAACGCACCAAAAACACTGTGATGAAGTGGCAGAGATTACTTTACCTGGTGGACCAGTAGCTCAAGGAAACAGCAGGAGCAAACCTAGAGACACACACCAATGTGTGGCATGGACCCCCACAGTAAAGGTGTTGCGAGCCTTGGTTACGGGCAGAGGATGATGGTGTGGTGGGGCTACCACTTTGAAATTTCCTCCTCATAATGCCAGGTGGTAAAGGCACATAACGTCAGCCTCAGAAGCTTATAATCACATCTCACTTCAGACCTCAACTACGATTACCAAACCTAATCAACCGCCTTGGTTTCCAGAAGTGGCCAAATGTCCTTCAGTCATTTCCAAAATAGACTCCTCTGTCTCCAGCTGACAGGGATGTGTGCATTGGTCTGAGGATCCCCGCAGATGGCCGCCTCTGCCGGCCTCCATCTCCAGCACAGGGCTGGGTCCTGCACTACAACACAGGCTGAGAGCCAGGTCCCAGGCTCCAGCCCTGGCTCTGCCACTCTCCAGGGTTAGAACCAAGGCACAGAACTTTGCCTCTCCTCTGTCCAATGGGAACACCTGCTTCCTTTAGAGGGCTATTTGGAGGATGACATGATATAAAGAATGTATTTTGCTCAGCTCAATACAGTAATGAGTTCCTGTAATGAGTAGGGGCTCCAAAACGTGAGCTAAGTCACTAAGAGAATATCACCTGTATAGCATAGGGTTTCAAGTTATGTGACAAGCAGTGGTAGATTGTATTAACAAATCAACAAATATTTCTTCTCCCCCTGACCTGCCATCCTACGTGTGCTTGGCCATGTGCCCTGTTTGGCTAACTGAACGTGGTCAGAGGCGTTATGTGTTTCTGACCACCTTTCTTGAGTCCCTGCCTTTCGTGATAGGAAGACCATTCATCCACCAGGTGCTGTCTCTGCAGCCTGGGTCCTAAGATGAGAGCCTCAGGCCGGGGCCCGCTAAGCCACAGCCACCATGTGGACCCGATAGCAAGAGAAAAAAAAATGCTTGTGGTTGTGAACCAATCAGATTTAGTGGTACTGTTGCAGCAAGACTTAAGGCCGTGACATGCACTTCAAGGCACCAATCTTATACGGGTGTCCTTTCCATGGTGCAATGCTCATTTTAGTGAGCAGGTTGTACTGGCATTAGCAAGTTAATCAGTAATACAGCTATGTTATCTCTTATGTGGTCCTAGCACACTTTTTCTTTGGCCAACAGCTGTGGATAAATCTTGTCACCTCACTCTAAATCCAGGGGTTTGTCGGCTAAGAGGGAAAGAACATAGGTTAAGCTCAAACTAGTGAGTGTCTTGAATTTTGTTTTTAGGGGAAAATATGAGGAACTCATCTAAGAATATGAGGCTTTCTCACATCAGAGTGAAACATTCAGAATGCGTTGAAAGTTCTACCCTCTAAAGGGCAATTACAAAAAGAAAGTCCAAAAAAACCCTTTTAATGCCTGTAATTTTCCTAGTACTTACATGTCCCATTAAAAAGAAAAATGACATTAAAATAATTTTAAAGGTTTTGGCTTAAGCCCATTGAAGGAAGGAAATTCCCAGTCTTAGAATCAAGTTCTCATTATCTGGCCCAGCCTGCATTCAGGACGGCCTCCTGCAGAGCCATGATTGGGTGATTGGGTTCCAGCTGGGAACAGCCTTGCCGAAATTAATATGGCGCCAACCATCCCATAATGGGTCCTACGTGGCGGCTCCTTGCCTTGTGTGTCTCTTAAGGGCCAGTCAGATGGAATTCTGCCAAATTTATTCCTGCAGCCATGCTATTAGGGGTTTGTCCCTATGTGTTTTCCTAATGCCAGGTCCGGTCTTTTAAGATTTTTTGGTCTTTTTTTTTTTTTTTTTTTTTTTTTTTTTTTTTTTTTTTTTTTTTTAATGCAAACATGGAGATGTTCCAGCTCAGCTATAAGCAGCTGAGCAACATGAGTTTTTGCAGTAACTTTTTTTTTTCTTCATTTCTCATTGTGCCCTATTTTTTGCCCCAGTTTTAATCAGATTTCACCACTGTCAAGAGGTGGGTATTGGACTGTAAACAGTCTAAGTGTCCATGGATGGGAAAATGGATAAAGAAATGTGGTATGTGTGTATAGTGGAATATTGTTCGGCTCTGAAAATGAATAAAACCTTCCATTTGCAACAACACGGATGGGCCTTGGGGCAATATGCTAAGGAAAGTAAATCAGACAAAGAAAGACAATCCCACTTATATGTGGAAGGTAAGAAACATAGACAAAGAAGCTAACAGATAAAGAGAATAGGTTAATGGTTGCCATAGGTGGGGATGAGGTCAAGGTGGGAGGTGAAATGAGTGAAGAAGGTCAAAAGGTAAAAACCTCCAGTTATAAGATAAATAAGTCATGGGGATGTAATATACAGCATGAAGACTATAGTGAATTTAGCGTACTGCGTGACTGAAATTTGCTAAGAGATCCTGAAAATTCTCATCACAAGAAAAACATTTGTAACTATGGATGGTGATGGATGTTAACTAGACTTATTGTGGTGATCATTTTGCAAAATGAGCACAAATATCGAATAACTGCATTGTACACCTGAAACTAATAAAATGTTACATATAAATACCTCAAGTAAAAAAAAATAATCCAGGTGCAAATAAATAACTGATAAGTATATACCAAGACAACAAAAGAAAAAAAGAGAGAGGCAGGCACCGGAATAATTTGATGGGCTCTTATCTGTTAAATTGATAGACATGTTTAACCTGGTAAGTACCAAGCTGTTGTGAAAGAAAACTGGTAATCAGCTCCTGTATTCTCATTGAACCCATGGTATCCTTCTGTCATGTGGTTGTTTCTTCCAAAAGTTGCAGGAAGAGGGGACCAACATGTCCCTGGCCACCAGCCAGGCTCCTGCCAACTGGCAATGACTTTCAGTCACTGCCAAGCAGGTTCTGAATTTGAACCAGTGACCTGGGAGGAAAGTGTCTGTAACCCATTAACAAATTCTTCCCTGAGCCCCTCACTGCCCCAACAAACACTGTGTCCAATGAAACTGCACTGTTGTCCCTGAGTCTGTCAACATGCCCACAGATCCCTGAAGGGTGAAATTAATTTGAACTACAGAGTTAGACAAACGCACTCAAAAATGCGTTCTTCAGAAATAGAAGCCAATATTTCAGACAGGGGTCCCTTTAAAACAATGGCCTCAGTTTCCCTCCTGGAGTGTGGCCAGGGGTAGGAGACATATACAGTTATACCTGGCAAACTCTACTGTTTCAATTCCTAACTTTTTACGGCTTTCAGTACATGAGCCCTGTGTGCTGGTGGCTGAAACTTGAGGAATTAAAATTGGAATCGCCCTTGAGAACCCTTCTTTCTCTGAACAGTGTTTTTCTTTGATTGCATTAGGAAAAACACAATTTCATAGCATTTCAAACCTTATTTATCTATCTATTTATTTATTTAATTTTTCTGTCGACCATAAACCCACAGTGAGTAGCAGAAGCTTCCTGTGGTAGGAAATAGATTATCTCATATTTTCTATCTCAATAACATCTGCGTAGTTCAAACCTTGTTGGGAACCCAACATCGTTTCTTAAACTTTGATAAGCGTTGTTGTGAATTGGCCCAGAAAAGAACTAGATCACGGACGGAGCTGAGTTGAGCACACTGTCTTACCTCGAAGGCAGGAAGGTGTGGTGGAGAGAAAGGCGAACCGTTGGTTCCTGTCATGAGACGGTGGCAGAGCACAGAGTGTCTCTGAGACCCTGTGACCTGTCCCAGATTCCCAGGGTCAGTTTCCTGTGGTTTTACACACATAGAAGGTACAGACTCATTCAGCTAGGACTAAACAGGATCCACATTCTCCTACAGAACATGTCATCTTTGCAGGGAGGCGAGATTGAGCAAGAGAGAGGTGGGTTCAGAAAACAGCCAAGACAGACACAGGTCAACTAAAAATCCTGCCTCGAAGTGTCAAAAGTTAGAAATGCAAAGTCTTTCTATGTATATATTCAGGTCAGCCATTAAACAGAT